>WHPZ01585499.1:1610-31102 GCA_016617965.1 Macrosiphum rosae
CCGGAGGTCCCACAATTTGGCCTATGTCCTTGTAGTTGTTTTAAGTATATTATGAATGCTGTTTTAACATTTGCGAATATAATATATACCACGTGCCACTAAGTGAGAAGATAGGTACCTACTATAGAGTATAGCCATACTTTACTTAATTTTTATATTGTAGTTAATAGTTAGGTATGATATGACATTGTTTTTATAAATATGAATAGTGATATTATATTTTAAAGCTTTTAATAAAAGACATTATTCCACTGACGTCTGACGACTGACACCCATTTTTGGAATTTGCGATTTCCTGTTCTGACCATGAATATATTTTGTTTGTTATTTGTTTGAATTAATTTGATACATTTTTAGTATTTGTACAGGAGTTATTCAAATATTTGTATCGCGCGAAGCTGTAGAAATGATTTTTTGGCATCTCGGATACAAGGAATTGTAGTTTGTTTTTTATACCACAATTATAAATTATTTAGATCGCCATTGATTGATTTTGATAAATGGTTTTCAGAATTATTTTGACGATTTTACAGAAGTTATTACTTATTAATGGAAAAACACAAGGGATCAACCTTCCTCATACATCACCGCATGATGGATACGTCAGGGTTTGAAAACTATGATGATCATTGTTCAATCTACTCAGCGAAGTGTCCCAAAAATAAAAATTGTTTTTAATGGTTTGGCCATTATTTGTACATTCTGATTTTGTCATTATCTGCTACTTAGTATACTTACAACTTACCTGTCAATGTATTCTTCTCTACCTATTACCTGTCGAGAATTGGCGGTATCTGCCAACACATATGGTGGTATTTACCGAACACTGAAGTACGATGAATCACATAATTTTGTCCAAATGACACTATTATGATTTATGATTGGTGTAAAACTGTAAAATGGAATAAATCATATGACATATTTTACGATTTGCATATCGTGGAATATTTATTTTTCAATATGCCACATAGATTCAATTTCTGATTTATGCGACTTCTGCCACTATTCTAAACTTTTTAAGTTCTTTTTAAGAGTAGTATTTCTATCCCAAAAAAGTGGTTGTATTAGTGACTAAGACAAATACAATACATGTTATCCGTAAATTATATGAATTAATTTGAAGTTATAAACTTATAATAACCATGATAATCAAAGCGTTTAGCATGGTGTATGTTTACTTTTCTGTTAATTTTGCATTATCTATAGAGGTATATACTATATGATAATAGATAATTTATATAATTATTTAAAAACGTAGATACCTCTACCACAAAATGTGAAAATGTTATAACTTTAATGGTTATTATACTTATTATAGTTTTAATTTTGTTGATATTGTTTTGCTTATTTTTTCTATTACAGTATTAAATATATGTATATCAATACTATACAGCACAACAGTACACACTGCATATATACAGTGCACAGATACACACAAACACATACATATATAGGCGAGGCTGTGCGATGACATTGATGATCTTAGGCTCGGGGCTGACCAATGACAAACTGGCTCCGCCCCATAAAATCTCGCATCACTCTGCTACGGTACCGAGGTCATCGACGATCATCATTCCGCTGACAGCAATATGGACAGCTCCGAGGGAAGACGACCAAAGTGTGCGAGATGTAGGAACCACGGCGTTATATCGTGGTTAAAGGGTCACAAAAAACGGTGCTCTTACAAAGAATGCGTGTGCCCGAAGTGCAATCTTATAGCTGAAAGACAACGGGTCATGGCTGCTCAAGTAAGTCGGCAACATTTCTTATTTTTTCTCCTCTAAATCATTATTATGATTTCTGTAAGATTCAAATATCATTAGATTTATATCAGCTGGATCTATATTCAAATTTAATACGTCATTTTAAAATTATTTTTCATATATTTATTAAGTCTTCGGGTATGGAATACATTTTAGAAACTATTTAAAAGCATAATTTGAACATTCTCGATTCTATCCAGTACAGCTCGGCAATATGTTTATAGCCAATATTGTTACAAAAAAATTTGGAAGATAGGTATTCGATAAAATGATCATACATTTTCGTAGACTTAATCAAGAGAATCGTTATTATTGTAAAACTATTAATCCACTCGACACTATCGGTATAATATTACATATTTTATAATACAAATGAATGATTTTATGCATTTTGAAAATTGATAAATAATTTAATAATTTTGACGAAAAATATTATCAATTTTTGTATTTTATTATTTTTTAAAGAATATTATCCTATGTATGGATGATGTTCATTTATTTAAATATTATTGATTATTAAATATGAAATCAATGCAAAAATAGATATGTTACTTAAATTAAAATTGTATTTATGAAAAAGTTTTATTAATAGCATATTAGGTAGCAAGTTTAAAAACTAAAGTGTGTTTAGTTTTGTGCAGAAAAATTATTTTAATTACCTACTTTTTATATTTATGAATTTTATTAGGAATTATTTTATTTTATTAACTGGTTGCGTAGGTATAATAAGTATAAAATTAGTCAGAAAATATTAATTTTATGCGTTATCATATGTATTATTTATTTAACAACAATTACTACTTATCTAAATGATATACGACTTAAATTGAATTTTAAACAGGTAAAAACTGTAGAATATTTGTATAATTTATTTAATATGTCACTTTTATTAGTATGAAAATATCACAATATTGTTACTATTTTTGACGAACTATGTATAGGTACTTTTAATTATTTATTTTATATTGTGGATACCAGTGTCCAGTGGTATTTATACTTGGTAAATAAATGTATGGGTATAAAACACCTTTATAATAAAATACCTAACAGAACCTAATCTACACATTTTTTCTCCCTTAATATATAATATAGCTTAATAAAACCAGTAATGTATTTTATGGGTACCCTTATTCACGATGTTTGTGTTATCATTTTATCAATTATAATATTTTGGGACAGCAAAACCACATTAGTACAACACATCTTTTTTTCTTAATACTGAAAAAAATATAAAATATATATAATACCTATAAAACACTTAAGAATATCGGCGTTTATATTTATTATTGGCAGGCCTAAGAAGGCATTTAAAAAAAAAGTTGGCGGAAATGTACACCCAGCACCTCCCCAAATGACGCCCCCTGTTATTGATATGTATTAGTGCCTACACTATTTAATTAATTACCTATATTTTAATAATACATATTATTATATAATCATATAAATAAATAAAATATAACTTATTGGTTATTTGTAGTATGAAATATAATTATCTAGATTTTGTGAAATATTTTTTGTCAAAATAAATTTATGTAAATTACTAATTTAAAGGTTGCATTAAAAAGGCAACAAGCAGCCGAGGATGCTATAGCATTGGGATTGGCTTCGGTTACTTCCGGAACAAAATACGGATGCTTACCACAAGGTCCCATATTTGGTATGACTGTACCCACATCCAAGTCTCCTGTCGGTAAGTAAATTTATATTTCCGATAGCGATGATGATATAAATTGTCGAGTACATTTTTAGCAAAAGAAGAAACGGCTCGACCTGAAGAAAACTCTACAGCGAATGTACAGCTATCAGATGGGGCCAAGGGAGTTGTACCACCGGGTTCTCTTGATTTGCTTTGCCGGTTATTTCCAGAGAAAAAACGATCGGTCCTGGAGTTGGTACTTCGTCGATGTGAACATGATTTATTGAAAGCTATAGAGCATTGTGTACCTTTATGCAAGTCTTTGGCAGCCACCCCGAAATCTCGGAAGACCAGCACAGGTAATTATGCCAGATATAATATTTTAAACAATGACGTGATATATTTTAGATTTTACTGGAGCGAGGAATGTTTTATGGTTTTATAATGGTGCGTGGTATTTATTTTCTGCCTTACGTCAAATTTTGGAGAAAAACATTTACTTAAATTTTTAAGGGTAGTTTAATAGGGCCTCCCTGTTAGAAAAGTTATCTAGTTGGTATTTTGGGCAATCAAAAGTAGGGAAATCAAATTACTTTTCTTAACAATATTGGTAAAAACTAACAAATGACACTGCGAATACAGAAATAATTACGTAACTCCAGCTTAATAAAAAATACCAAGATTTTGTTTTTTTTTTTATGTTTTTTTAATTCATAAATGAATAATTGTCAAGAAACTAAAAATTATCGAATTTCCAAATTTTCATAAATGCATTTTCTATACATAAGGTAAATTTTATAGTATTTTGGATCTTTTTGATCTAGTTTTAAATGTCATTTGAAATTTTCAGTTATTTTTTGTACCTTTTTCGTTTGTCTTTTATATTTATGTTTTAATTTATATTTAATTTATGATCAAAACATGAAAATGTGAAAATTATTTATTGTTAATTCTCTGTCTATTTTGCCATCTCTTTTGGATTCTCTACTCCTATCAAACTCAGGTCCACGACTCGTCAACTCATGATACACGGTTACGATACTTATTGTCTCGGTCGACCCAAGGGACTCTTGCTATCCGGTACTCAAGAAATTATTTTATTTATCATTTTCCCTTCTGTGCGCCAGACATAGGGCTGCCCAGTGCCCATCCAATCTTTTTTCTCTTCATTATTTCTACTATATCTGGTTTCTTGTAGGTACAACCTATTGAAATTAATTTGTTCTGTCCTTATATTTATAGGTTTCTTTATTCCATGTAATGATGAAAAAAGACAACATTTGTATTTGATAGGTATAAGTTGTTTTGTTGAAATTAAAAATAATATATTAACCGTAGACATTTGAAACACTTCACATCATGTCATCATTCAACGGTTCGTCGTTATTGACATATTAAAAGTTATAATATTATGATGTTAATTGTTTTTGACAACAATTTGACCAATTTACCAAATCGTGAAAATACTAACAACTAACAAGTAATAATAATATAAATATAATATAAGATACACTAGGTATCTTTAGAAATGGCTGATCCAACCGTCTCTTTACTTTACAATCATTTTTCGTGTGTACAATGAATGATTCATCATTGAATTAAAATTTAACACATTATCCAATATATAAGTGACAAAGGTACACAATGACCAGATGTCCAGATGCATTTAGCTCCTACTATAAAGCAAACGATGTTCGTAAAGGTTCTTTTTATATACAAACACTTTTTTTTTAGACAAAGTTGATACACCTCAGACTACTACTATTGGTTCCGCATTTATGCCTTGGGGCTTACACCGTGAACCACCAGTGGCTCATCAAAACGCTCGAAGGCAGCTGGCCACTAGATTGACTTATCATGTACCCGAACCCACTACTACGTTGTTTCATCACTTTAGGTAAATATTGTCATCATATAAAAATGTATAATTTAATTTTACTATTTAGGGTATTTTCTTAATTATCAATTTCTCATAATTTACTAAAAATGCTTGTTGTGATTTATCTACCATATAAAAATACCGTCGAGAAAATAAAAAATATATGTATCCATTATTTAGTTAATTTTTCTAATTATAACATTTTTTTTAGCCACCTGATTTAATTCTAACACAATTTAATCCTCACAGTTGGAGGCTTGAAGAATAATTTTAAATTTTTATATATGTATTAAAGTAAATCAAATTTCCTGATTTTTCGATTGTACCTCTGTCTTGTGAAAACTATAAGTATATTGTATATATTGTCAATAGAGACTATAGTTTAAAATGTTTAAAATTAAAAAAATAAAAATAGTTATATTATAATGTTAAATTATAATTAAATGGTATAAGAAATAATTGATATTATATATTATATCGAATTAATTAAAATTGATCATTCATTTTTAATAAGATTAATATAATATAATTATTAATTGATAAATGTTTTTGACAAATACATAAAAATATTAAAATACCTACCTAATAAATATTATTATAATAAAATTACGAGTTCAAATATTATTATAGATCAATGGTATTATTTTTATTCTATTTAATATTATATTTTAAACTTGGAGGGATCTTCGCCCCTTGATCACTCAAATCACCAACCACCGTAAATTTCACTATATACCCTTAAGTTTTTTTTTTTTCATCTAAAATGATTTTCATACACCATAACTGAATTATTTTCAAAATTATTATTTATTTACGGTTTTTTTTACTAACATAGATTAAATATATATATTTAATGAGAGATTTTGTATTTTTAGGACCCAATCTACCGGAGTTTCATGTGGACCGCCTTTTTATTTGCCACCGTTTTTGCTAGAATCAGCCGAATCATGTCATGTAGCCAACTGCGCCGAATGTGCATCAGCTGCAGCTCAACAGATATGAAATATTTGAAATAATCATTACCGTTAATATATTCAACTAAAATGTAAAAAATATATAATATATAGATATTCGAATAAGTTTGTAACTTGTACATTAGTTATAAGTTGTATTAAATATTAATCTAATAAATAAATACAGTACTTATAATATGTTGAACATAATATACCTATATACATGCATATTAATAATAATATATATTAATAATATATTATATTTATTTATATTGTATATTAATAATAATATATACTGCTAATTGGTTGGCATTTAAATTAATTTTATTCTTTAAGTCCATTGAACCTCCGTACACAAATTATAATGTTTCCTCCTACGCACTATTTCGTGACAGAGTCAGATTAATGAAACACAGATAGATGATGACAACTCGATAAACGTCGTATATGTGTTAGCTAACAATAGTGCATTTGGCAGGAAACAAAAGAATTTCTGGACTATCTTCAAAACGGTGTGAAACGTTTCTCAAGAAGTTATATTTGTGTTTGTGTGTGCGTGTGTGTGTCCACTTTGACGAGTTTTCGAACGTTATTGTGATGTATAAATGATTTCAATAATGCGTCATTCATTTATGCGACAACAAAAATACGATGTAAACAAGCATCGTATTTTTTTTATCGAAACGGAATACGATATTTTCGACGTAAGATCAACAGTTTTATCCACATATTACTACCTAATTGAAAATGTTTTTCCTTTTTTCTTTTATTAGATGAGCCACGGCCACATAGGCCATTGGGCGGGGGTGGAACTGCGAGTTTTTGTATTCTCGTATTGGATAGGTTTGGTACACGTGTGTGTGTCGTGGCAGAATTTCTAGTGGGGAAATTTAAATATTATTATCGTCGTAAGTCACATTATGTCGGTAAAATAATATGTACTCGAATAGTACTCAAACTCGTAACCAATAATATTATTCAAGCAATAGATTATTTTACAGGGCTCATAATATCTTAATGGTTATAATGACAACCGAAGACGATAAAATGATACTAACGCTTAGTCAATATAATGCTCGCCGTTTATTATATTTAACACGGAGAACTTGGATTTTAAATACATCAGTGATTTATAATTGTATATAAATCACGAGTTACCACAAAATACCAATCAAAACAGTTAGCATTAACATCTGCGGTTCGTATACAAAACGCGGCACGACGCAGCGAAAATTGAAAACGCGTATGATAATGAACATTTTAAAAAAACCTTATTATAATACTGTCTATCTATCCTATCTCCAGTCACACCGTTGCATCTAAGTCTCGGAAGACCGGGGGGTACACCTTTAATATTGTACCCCCTGCACCTCCAGCCGAACCCAGCACCGATTGCACATCATTATTGCGATATTACCCATAGATGCGAACCACAAATGTCCAATAATGTCGTAAATTGGGTAAAAGACTTCGTGTGACGGTGTGTCGTGCGACGTTTTCCAACGCGAATTTCGGGGTAATCGCTTTCTTCACGACGACGTCTTGTAATGATATAGTTTATGTCGGCTTAATATGCATGTGCAGGGATTGTCAAAATATAATACATAATAATATGACGTTCGTCTGAGTACCGCGTATAATTGCCCGGTGTCGATGTGTAAGCCATCATCTGGAACAGACTACGTCACATCACAGACGTCGGTGGGCGCGAGGGAGGCGACTGCGGAGGGTAGTTCACTGATGGGTTGGGGGGGGGAGAGGAGAAGACCTAACAAAAACGAAGAGAACAAAAATCTCAACAAGTACTATCACGTCTATATATTATTGCCATCGCCGTCCCATATACGTGTATACCTCTATACAGTCTTGGTCGGACCCTCGGGGTCGACTGCAAATTCAAAAACAAACACCGCCGCCGCGGTAGTACTATCAATCAGATCCACCGGCGGCGACGTTGAATTTATACTATATACCTATATATATATATAATACATATAATATACATATGCACTCGTGTGTTTGTACGATCGTATAAGATTTCATGTGTGTGTTTAATATAATATAATACGCGCGTGTGTAATATGTGTGTTTGGATATCGCGTTAACGTCGCGGGTAACTTAATAGTCGCGTGTGTTTACATTCAATTTCACGGGACGTTTGATCGAATAACCGGCCTCCTTTTCCACCATCGCATCTCCTCGCGGACCCGCCGACGAAACCGGATTTCCTCGTCCGGCCAAGGGACAAATGATTTTTAATTCCGCGACACCGCGCGCGCGCGTGTGTAATTGATATACCTGTGGGGATTGAAATTCTTCTATACGCGTTTACATTATTTTTCCTTTTCCTTTTATTATTATTATTATTATTATTTTTTTTTTTATCACTCTGTCCTTGTCAAAACTGCCGGGGCGACGTCGAACGAGAGAAAACCGCACTTATTATTTCATCCCTCCGGAGGAATCGCCGGAAAATCACGCAGACCGGGTGGTCCATTAGCTGTTGCCGTCGCGCCGCAGGTCTGATTGACGGCCACTGACACTCGTTTGACACACGTTTAGAACAAATGCGACTTGTCTGATATAAGAGAGAAAAAAAAAAGCACCGCGTGGAAATAATAATATTTGTAGTTGTTTATTTATAATGAAAGCAAATGTTCGGATAAAAGGAAATGTGTTTTTAAATGTGTTTACCGATGCCTCGTCTGCCGCCCAAATAATGTACAAAACGCGTTGGCGTTGGTGTGTAACGGAATCTCAAATTTACATGTTTTTGTGTGTGTGTGTGTGTATGCGGCACGGTTTCGAATAAAAGTGTTTTGCATATATAAGACGTCATAATAACTCAGTGTTTATTAAACCAGAGACGTTGTATAAAAGCGTAACGTCATAAGTTTGGTATATACGATATTGCATTGTATAGTATTGTGAGTTTACGAAAATGTAATTTATTATTTACTCGAAACTAAATTAGCTGGTAAATATTCAATTCACATAATTAGTGTAAACCATTATTTATTTTGTTGTGTTAGCGTTTAGCGTTACTAATTTTTCAGCTTTTGGAATCTTAAAAATGTAAAATATATAATATTATACGTGAAATTATTTAAGTATTTCAAATCTATCAGTTTATTCTATTTATTTTTATACCAGGATAGATAACGAAAAATAATCAGCCAACACTGTTCAAAAAAGCAACTAAATAGTCCATATTATTATATTGACATATTGATAACAAATGTGTTAGGTTTCTTATTTAATACATTCTCGAGTAGTTATAAAAGTTATTAAAATGTATTGTATATTTTAGAACAATTATATGAAAAAAAAATAGTAATAACTATAATATATTATTTTACTTAAAAAAAATCATTTAAAATTCTTTCATTAAAAAAATAGGTAGGTACAAGTAAATAGTAATGAAAAAAAACTTTTTAAACAACAACCTTTGCGTAATATTGAAATAATTTTACATATAGGCACGTTCATTGTAATATATATAAGTATTTTAATATGAATATTAAACAAATTATTATGATTCTTTTGATTTTTTTAAATTTTAAATACATTTGACAATCTGAAAAAAATTGTATAAACTGAAAAATCCCGTCAACTGAATTGATTGGGTGCGTACTTAAAATTAACAATATAGTAACAATATATACTTATCTCGTAAATATTTCTAAATTTGCTACTTAATATAGAAATAATCATTATATGCAAAATGCAAATGTATGCTCAAAAATATAAGCTATGCAAATTTATGCAAAATAAGTTTGCAGATTTGAAATCTAGACATTGTAAATTGAATTTATAACTTATATTATAAAGAATTATACGTTTGAAATAACTATTGGGTTCTGCAAAAAAAAAATATGCTGCAGTAATAAACATCTTAGCCCTATAATCATTATAACCTACATTTATTATATTCAAGATCAACAAAAAACAAAAAATGAAATATTTTTAAACGAAGCTCGAGTAATGGCGATGGCATAAATACATTTTAATACAGCAGGGAGGAAACTAAAAATAATCTTGGATGTATATTTTTTTTATTGATGAATGATATCGGTGTTGAAAATATATTACTTGGACAACATTGTCAAGAATGAAACATTTATTTCTATTATATGGGTCACTAAAATTATTTAAAAATATTTTATAGTATTAACTAGATCTATTTTACCGCCCTCAAAGCTAACGTAAATGCAGATACATGATTACCTACATTAATTTATATGGTACATCGAATGTTCAAATAAAAAATATATGAGCATTTAAATAACGTATTGGTATTGCTAATCATAATTATTAGTTCTCAACATTAAAAAAAAAAAATGTTAGCAAATGATTACCTTATTATAATTGATTTTTGAGAGCCAAATATCCATACAACACAAATTAAATTATAAATATAGCCTTCTAACAAAATACTATTGTCTCCCAGAACAGCAGTTTACAAACACTTCGGTATCTATATTATCCTGGTGACCTGGTCCGTTTAAAATGAAGACCTACATTGTTAAGAAGAGCTCTAGCATCTTTTGACCACACCCTATTTTCATTCTAGATAATATAAGTATAACAATAGTAATGCTATAACATCTAAGGAGTGTCTAGTGACGATAACTTTTTTTTCTTCAAATAATAATGACAATATTTCAAAAAAAATCATCTGCTTTATAATTTACAGTACGAAATGGTTGGTACACATTAAAAATAAAAAACCGGAAACCTAAAATCTAATTCATCTGGTCATAATATTATAAAATAAAATATTGAAATATGAAGAGTAAATATCTCACGAAATTGTTGAATTATTTCAAGTTGTTCAAACTGCAGATAATAGATAAACGATGACAGGTAGGTATAAAAATAATTGTCAATATATACCTCTCCATGGGCACCAATTAAAAATACAATTTCGTATCAGGAATCTCCCTTGTCCCTTAAATTTGAAGATTGAATCATTATTTTTACTATAAAACGTGTACGCATATACAAGATAAAACACACGTTATTATAAAATCAATAGGTACATTCATTGTTTCACTCAGAATCTAAAATACTTCACCAGAAAGTACAAAACAAGCACTAAAGGTGTGCAGTATATAATACCAATCGAAACACAAATCCTTGTTCAAATATCATAGTTTAATATATTATAACTACGCGTAAATATCATTAATAATGGACTTGGAAAAATAAACGGGCCCGAAATCCTAACGATTGTCGATTAGAACGTTGCAAATAATAAAAATTTAAAAAAAATAGTAAGTTAAAAAAAAAGTCACTCTGCTGTACAGTAGATTACAATAGTGGGTCACTGTATAGTGGATGGTATTAAATTTGAATTCAATGATATAATATCATTGTACAAGAAAAACGATTCTGAGCGAAAACGGTCAGTCAACCATGATATTACTAAGTATATTTTATGATATTATTGTGAATAAAGTAATTTATATATTTACCTATTTACCTGGACCCTTGTTTTAAATTTTCAATCCTTAGCTATAAAAGTTGAACATTTTATAAATTTTTAACTACAAAATAATTATTCAATTTTAAATAATATGATACATTTTGTCAAAATTCGAACTTTAAATTCTTATAAAAAAAAATTGTACCTATGTATTTTTAATATTTTTCAACTTTTATTGTTACATAGCAATATTATTATATATCAGGAGCCTTGCATTACATTTTCACGCTTTTCTACAAAACAAATAACATTTTATTGATATTTAAAAACTAAGAAAATTTAAAACTGACAATGTCAGTAAACAGCTCAAAGAGAGTCAAAATATTTTCAAAATTGTATGGTGCATAGAAAATGAAAATATGTTCATTCAGTAAAATTTTCATGTATTTACAGTTATTTGTTTTTGAATAACAATAAAATAACAAAGCCGGTACATGAGAAATCGAATGAATATCCAATATTGTAACATTATGATCTTCAAACGCTCATAAAAATTTAATTTGATTTACTTGTAGACATTTTTTTTTAATAAAGGTAGAGAAGCTTATGAGTAATCTTGTATAGATTATTCAAATATTAGATTTAAGAAGAAAATTTTTTATGAATTCTCAACTCAAAATAATTTGGTAATTTTCGTGATTTTTCCGTATTTTGTCAAGATTTGAACTTTAAATACTTATAAAAAAAAAATTGTGACTAAGGATTTTTAATATTTTTCAACTGCTATTGCTATAGAGCTAAAAAGGCCACTTTGAGCCGTTAAACTATCTACACTTTTGATTGTACTTAGACTATAATAAATATATTATAAAATTACATTTGTTTAATACACAATAAAATTGTCTACACAAAAACAAAATCTTGTTTCTTTTTTTACGTATTAGAGTGTATTTGTATATTTATTTCAAGTTTCAACAGAATAATGGGCTTCACTGAACATGCCCCTATGTGGGCATAAGCAAAGTAATAACTACCTAGGTACAGCAATGTTTTTGTCACGCATCAAATATGTCAATAAAATATTATAATAATGATACCTAGGTATTTTTGGTCAGGTGAATCGTGAATGTATAATTAATAGATAATCATAGATAACTTGGGACTTTTAAGTATATTGTTATTATACATTTTACTGCACTCAATGGCATATTAAAAATAGTAATACTTTATGCTCTTGACCCCACAAAGTAGGTAACAACTAGTTCCTACCAAGTATCAGAAAAGATGTTGATGCAAAATATCAAAGCATTTTTACTACCCCCAAAAGGTGATGCTAGACACACATGATACAATAGCGGGTTATAGTGGATGTCGCTCTGCTGTACAGTTGGTTACAAGTGGTTTGAGTGGGTTGATGTAATGGATGGTGTTAAATTTGAATTCAATGATAAAAATCATTGTATGCGAAAAACGATTCTGAGCGAAGACCGACTTTCAGCCAATAATATTACTAAGCAGGTATATATTTTATGATATTATTGTGGTTAATTTTAGTATTAGAGGTAAAATTCATTTTTGCCGAAAAATCACATTTGAAAATGTCATTGTGTAGACTTATACCTAAAATATAATAATATACTCTAAAAGTTTCATATACCCACGAATAATATTTTTAAATTAGGTACAACAAAATAACTAAAAACGTTATTCTTGGTTTTAATACCTATGAAATTTACTAAAAGGATGAATGTACGATGTCGATGACGACAATCATTACAACTGTTTATGAGAATATTTGTTTTAACCTTTTAATAGCTATAAAAATTGAACATTTTGTAATTGTTGTATTATAATAATTGATAATTTTCGAGATTTTCATAAATTTAGTCAAAATATAAACTTTAAATACTTATCCAAAAAAAATGCACCTAAAAATCTTTAATATTTATCAACTGGTATTATAACAACTTTTAAGGAACCTTGATTCAATTTTCAAGCTTTTTAACCCAATGAATAAAATTGTATTTACATTTATAGAATAAAAAAGAGAGACACAATAAGACTTACACTAAAAAAACAAAATCGAGTTTTTTCTAAAACTGGTTTTGCGGAAAAATCTCAGTTTTTCCTTAACTTTTTGTTTTTTTTTCCTAACTTTTTTCCCGTTTATCTTAATTTTTATGTTGTTTTTCCCTGTGCTTTTGATAATTATTGGGAATTTTAAAAATTGACCTCCCAAATGCACCAACTAGATTCACTTTTTTGTTCGATGGAATAAGATGCGCTGTTTGAAGAAAATCAAAGCAGTTTTACTGCCCCAAACCGTGATAACAGACACAAAAAAAAATTAAAAATTAAAAAAAAACACACATCATTGTAAAATCAATAAATTCATCGTTCCACTCAGAATCTAAAATGTATCGTCACAGGATAAACCTTAAATGGTGTAAAAAGTATATAAGTGTTCGAAAATATTGTTCTTAAGACGAATACTTAAAAGTTTTTAAAGGCAGAATTCGAATTATTATTATTAAAAGAAAAAAACAAGGTAAACATGCTTGGTAAATCATTCTGGATGTCATATAAAATGCATATACAGGGTGATTCACCAAGAATGCTCATCACTATTTTTTCTTTTAAAAATAAATGTATTCAATAATATAATCAAAGATCATATTATTATAGAAATTCTTGTATTTTTTGTACTACTTAAAGAGTATTTTTTTGATAACCCCCTTTTTACCTTAAATTATTTAGTGAATAATTTTTTTGAAAAATTTTAGCGACCTGCCAAATTTAAAATTTGAGTTTCTCAGTTATTAAAATGTTTATACTAATGATAACAGTTCTTAAAAATATCTCACAAACCCATTCATTCTGTTCTATCCTGCGATTATGCGTAGGGGAAGTGATGATAATATAATATCAATAAAAACATACCATGTAATTGTACTTAATGTTCGAGCACCGAACAAAGACTGCTTTATTATTTACATAATCGTAATTATTAACGTAATCGTCGTGAGCTGGTCGGTGGGGACCGGGCTCTTACATGACCAACTTAATACTAATCATAACCGGTATATTGTGGGTATTTACCAATATACCACACATTCTATGGACCTATTATTGACCCTTAGACTAAAACATCACCAGCTAAATAATTTACAGTAGAAAAGGGGGGTTCTCATTTGGAAATTGGAAGTTTGTACATCTATATTCTATAGGACACTCCTTGAGTAGTACAAAAATCTCAAATTTTGAAAATATGGTCTTTAAATATATTTAAAAATTCCAAAAATCAGATTATGAATAACTGTATTACTGCAGAAGGAATAAAAGTGGTGAGCATGCTTGGCGAACCACTCTGTATATAATATATTATAATTGTACACGTGACTGGTTTTCCGTGTCATATCTAAAAATAATAGTAAGTATTTTATTTTAAATGAAAAGATATAATGGTTCAACGTTTATTTAGAACTGTATTATTATCCAATTAATATTGATTTGTCACTGTAATAAAGAAATAAAAGTATATAGTTTGTATAACATAATTTAAATTTAAATCACACTGAGGAAATAATAACTACCTGCTACTATCTTCAAGTTATTATTAATATTATAAAACATGAATTCGGTTTTGATCGCAATGCAATAACACGAGTCCACATTGAAAAATAATAAAATTATCATAGTATTTTTGTGCAAATAAAATTAATAATAATACCTATACTGTTTTTGTTAACAGTGGTTGTTTAAAGTCAGTTTCGTGCAACGATAAAACGATGATGTGTTCAGAAGCACTAAATTCATAAAGTAGGTATTAATAAATTATATTTTTTTATACGACTTATGAATTATGATATGTACACTGGATTAATAACACCGAAAAAAATCGAAAGAACCGTTGAATAATTAGTTCATCGAAAAGCGATGGTTTCGGACAAAATATGCCACTTGCCATTTACATACTTACATAGTTACGTACATAATATTATATCGTATAGTAATAAAATTAATTGTAACGAGTTTTTTTTTCGTCACACGGCGTAATGCATAGTCAAACTCGGTGCACACGCGTCGACGAGGTCGGTCCGATGCGTGTCATATTACAATTATATTGTATGCCTACATAGTACATACTTTACCTACATCGGTATAATAATACACCTGCCTAATAATATTTTTATTAGGGTACGGGTTTTTACGTAATATAATGTTACTTTTGCCAAAATATGTATTGACAAAAAGTTTTTACGAAACATTCATTTTGTATATTTTAATCTTATAAAAAAGAAAAGGCGTGGGTAAATAATATAAACAATTAATGAACGGACGACTTTAGTCACTAGAGTACTAGATTGTAAGATATTATTACGGTGACATAAAAAATACGTATATTTATTTCCCACAGAATATTATGATTATACCTATTGTCGATATATGTCTGTGGATGGGTAAACAATATAAAAGCACAAAACATTTAAAGAAAAATGAATTCATATTGATTAAATATTTAAAAATAATTTATTGTACCGTTGTGAACGACAATAAAAATTAACGGACGGATAATAACGTCCGACGGAGCACACTTGCGAGCCCGTACCGTAAAATATTATAGCAAATTATGGTCTCGAGGACTGTGACAACGTCTGTGGTAAAAAATACATTTTATACCTACTTTTGTTTTTGCACAATATTATGTAGCGTACGGTGAAACCTACGCGCTCGTGAAATAGAAAACTCATCAATGGGCACACAGCAGATCGTAGGTGTACATAACAGTATAGTGGGTGTAGAGGTACTCGCGCGTGGAGGCTCGTTCGTTCAAAGGGCCTTTTCGTTTTCGCAGAAAAATAATATTATCTATATATTACGGTATTACATAGTAGTTTACGGTATTTACGAGACGCGTCGCCGCAGATGATGCGATTTTCGTTTGGTGTGGGGGGGGGGAACGGGAGGATTTTCGTCTCCATTAATGGCAGCGGAGGATCGTCCGTTTCGCGGCGGCTACTATATTATGCGTATATCGTAATAATACAACCGCCACTGGAGTCGCGGGCGCATGCGCACAATATCATTGACACTGCTGCTGCTGCTGCTGCTGCTGCTGCCACTGCCGTGACGTCAAGCAGCCCATCGCCGTCGTGTGTGTATACAGGGTAGTTCGCCGACCGCGCTCACCTCCATCCGATTTTAGTCACTTTGATTATAATCATTGTATGTGCGTGTGGGAAGTTAGGGAATGTCTTTCCGCCTCGGCTATTGTATAAATATATTTTTGAACATTTCATAAATACGCTACATGTTCTATTATATTATACCGACACGTTTGAGGAGCGCTGCAGCTTTCTTGTACCGGACACCGTCCTTTTATTGTCCAACCGCGAGAAGTGCCTCTAACAATCATTACGCATGTGAACCGTTTAGCGGATAATTTTTTTCGTCCTGTCGTTTAAACCCATCGAGATTGCAATTTGACCGAGTTTGGGTTTCAATATCCTGCTCGACGCCCTATATATATTATAATATAATATTATATTATTTCTGCAATCAGTCATGTATTTAATCGAGTAGACCGAGTACCTACACAGCTTTATTCCTCTTCAAATTTTAATTTTTTTTTTCAAACGTATACATATAAAATGAATCATGTCTGCTCGAGAATTCGCAGTGAAAAGGGGAGGGTAGTGCTCATTTGTGGAATAAAAATTTAATAACGCCACTGCTGGAAACGACAACCACTTAAAGTTTAAACGCCACGAAGAATCTATATAAGCGCTTGACAATGTGGTGGTCTCCAAACAGCGTATACCTACAGCTATGAAAAAATCCAAAAACTTTTATCAATATATTGACTGCACCGCATGTTATAGCCAAATACGTAACGACATAACGGGGCACGAACGTGTGTTCGTCGAACCACCCTGTGTACACATTATGTACATATTACATTATATTATGTATACGCCGTTGACCGGGTCGACCGGGCGGCGGAGTCGGGTGTTCCGGCGTACCCGTTTAACCCCCGTTTCATTCCAACCCCCGACCACCCACACACGTTTGCACCCCCGCGTCCACTGACGCCTCCGACTACGTCTTTGTATTGATCAACCGATGCGCGACGTACACACACGGGCGACGCAAACGTTAAACGCGAAAAGAGAGGAAAAAATCTAAAATAATAATAATGAAATAAAATTCGTCGGCAACCCCCGAACTAGGACGACGACGCCGACGACCGCCACTGCCAACGCGTCGTGCGTGCGAAATTATTACTACTATTACTATTACTATTACTATTATCACTACCGTCGTTGCAGTTACGTTATTATTTCTGTTTATTTATTTCGAAATTTTATTTTAAACATCACTCGCGAGTCCGAGCGTACGGTCGAACAACACGTCCAAGACACGTATACTGTATTGTGTTAATATCAATATACAAAGTACGAGTGCACCATACACGCCTGCCGAAGGGGGCGAGCGAATCATCTGATACACGTATATACATGTAGTAACACCTAATAGTATACGGATCGTATAATTGTTGTTATTTATACGAGCGCACGCGATCCCCATTCAACGGCGGCGCGACGGAGAAAACATAATATTATTATTATAATATCGTCGCCGTAATATCGGCCACCAGCGTTCGATCCGCGCGCGCCCAGTCCGCGCGCCCGTCCTCGTCGCGCAGTCACATCCGTCACCGCGGCGTGCACCGTACTCGTCGCGTGTCCGTCCGTCCGTTGTCTCGCCGAGCGCCGATCACAACTACTGCGCTCGGGGTTATGGACGTGGCGGCGTTGGCCGCGGCGACCGAGACGACGACCGAGACGACCAACTGCGCGGCCACCGCGGCAGCTGCTGGTACGGCGGACTTGGGCACGGCAGATACGACGAATACTACGAGAGCGACGACGGCAGTGATAGCGACAGCGTACACGAACATTTTTGATTGTAATAATACGACCGCGCTACGCCCACCCAAGGTTCGCGTCAGATCGTCGTCTTAAGAGGACTCGAGCGGGGCCGCAGAGCCAAGACGTGATCGCAGGTCAGTAGGTAACATAATTATAATAGTATAATATCATCATTCTGCGTATTATATGCGTAGTTGTGAACAGAGTTGTAGGCCGAGCTTTTATCTGCCTAGCGCCTAGGAAGTAGAAAAAAAACAACAGTTTTACGACACCAGAGGCGGCCATAGGGGGGGGGGTGACCCCGAGTCGGGGCCTAAAATAAAATTTCGGGTTTCAATTAAAACATACGTCTTTATGTATGCCCCTCCCCCGCACCAAGAAATGTAATTGGCCCCATAATAGTAAAAATAATCGTTCCTACACATCAGCCACCCTATCACACAGCCCTGCACATAGCCGATCATCGGATCATCACGCATTCACGCCCACCATAACATAAGTGCACGATATGTGGGATCCAAAATACGCGATTTTCGACGAGGTCGTACTGTCGACGGTATAACAATATATATTGTTATTTGGCGATAAAACGACGACGTGTGTGTCATATTCTAATATAAACCGTAATACGAAAATAGTGAACCAAAAACAGGTAAACGCTACTATTAATAATATTATATTATATTTTGACTATTTTCGGTACATGATATTAAATTGTATGCTGCGAAAACGATCGATTCACATGTGCATGCACTATATAATAATATATCGCATATAATATAGCTGTGTGTGTGGCGCTCAAAGTATGTTCCGTGCACAAACTACGCGGTATATACTATACCTATACAATATTGTTATGTGTGTGTGTGTTATTATTCCGCAATACGTCACGTATGGTAATGACCATGTGCACGTCCACTGTGCGTACTTTGAATGGGTATCGTGTGATTTACGGCCGACGAACACGAAAGTGACGAATTTCGTCGATCGACCACCACTATACCATATGCAGCAGGTATATCATACCATGTGTATATATGTATTATATTATTAATGTGCAGTGACATTATATTATATTATGCAAGTTTACCCACGGAATGCAGTTGGGGTGACTATATACAGACGGTTGTAGTTACATCTCGTGAGCCTTTGGAGTAACTGCAGCGGTTTTGCAGATATAATAATATAATGGACGCATATAATACCCTCGTGGTATTTGTTAACGGCCAAATATTAAATAATAAATCGCGTATAGACGATTCCGAATGATTAATGGCCGTGCATGACGTGCGCATATTTTATTATTTTAGGTCGTCTGCCGGAGTGTATTCACGGCGTTAGGTTTAGGGGTACGGTACGATCTTAGAAATATTATAATTTCGAGGATCTCACGATTTCACATTTTACATCGTAATTCGTGAAACGCAAATTATTATCATCATGCGCAGTGCACACTACATTAAATATATTATTGTTTGATGATATAAATGCTTATTGTAGAGTTATGTTCGGACTATAAAAAAATAGAAATAACTATGCCTTATCAGGCGTATACAACTTTATGAACCATTGACAAGGGACATGCATTTTTTAATTTGGTATTTTGGTGACCTACATGTTTGTTTATTTATTTTATGCGCCGTCTGTAACCTATTTAAAAGGTTGACGGATTTTGATGAAAGTTTACCTGGATAGTTGAATGAATAGGTTTACGAGTGGGTGGGTTACTGGAAAACAACAAACTGCAAACTTTCAATACATTCTTTGCAAACAAAGAGAAAAAAAAGACGCTTCTAGACTTTATAGTGGATTATTTTCTGGCTTACCCTTTGTTTTCTGCGAGTGGCTCCGGTCGTCTGTCAATAAAGCAATTTAGTCGCTTTAACCTAAACGATTTTCAGCTCTTTATTTCAAATTTAATTATTTCATTTATTTAAAGTTGAACAATTAAGATTCACTCGACAATTTCTTGTCATCTTTAAAAAAATACATTAATTTATATGCATTAGTTAGTTTTTAAAAATATTTTAGATTCTGAGCGGAATGTATTGATTTTACAATGATGTGTGTTTTTTTTATTTTTTCTGTGTCTGTGTACACGATTAGTAGTGGAAATAATGCTTCGATTTTCAACTTCAGTATCTTGTTCGATGGGAAAGCGAATCTAGTTGGTACTTTTAGGAGGTCAAAGTTTAAAATTCTCAATAGTTTTCAAAAGCGAAGGGAAAAACAAAATAAAAATTAAGGAAAAACGGGAATTTTTACCCAAAATCGATTTTGGCTTTTGGTGTAACATTAAAACAAATGACCAATAGATACATGGAATTTTCACTGGTTGTTTATATTTGCATTGTCTATACACGATAAAATTTTCAAAATATCTTCATTTATTTTGAACTGTTTAGGGACATTTTCAGTTTCCAATTTTATTAGTTTTTTTTTCTATGAATGTCAATAAAACTTTATTTTTTGAGCAAAAATACTTGAAAATTCAATAAAAGGCTCCTACTATATTGTTACATTGACATTTGAAAAATATTAAAAATCCTTAGTCACAGTTTTTTTTATAAGCATTTATAGTTCAAATCTTGGCAAAACATGGAAAAATCACGAAAATGATCAAATTATTTTGAGTTAAGAATTCATAAAAATTTTTTTTTTTAAATCTAAG
Organism: Macrosiphum rosae; assembly: GCA_016617965.1. NCBI lineage: Eukaryota > Metazoa > Arthropoda > Insecta > Hemiptera > Aphididae > Macrosiphum > Macrosiphum rosae. The sequence continues at coordinate 22,873 of WHPZ01585499.1, forward strand.
TAATGAAAATGTAATATAAGATTCCTTATAAGTTTGTCTACTTTTATCAAAAAAAAAAAAAAATGTCCTTAAGAAAGTCAAACTAAATTTTGATGAGAGTTTGAAATTCAAATTTTTACAACATTGGATATTCACTCGATTTCTCATGTAGCGATTTTCTTATTTTGTTGTAATTCAAAAACGAATAACTGTAGATACTTGAAAATTTCACTAAATGTTTACTTTATCAATTCTTATAGTTGATACAATTTTCAAAATATTTTGTTTTGTTTTGGGCTTTTTACGGTCAATTTCATATTTCAATTTATTTTTTTTTGTATGAATATCATTAAAGTTTTATCTGTTGGGCCAAAAATTGTAAATATTTAACCCAAAGCTCCTAATATATTGTTATAATAGCAGTTGAAAAATATTAAAAATACATAGGCATAATTTTTTTTTATAAGCATTTAAACATCAAATTTCGACAAAATTTATCAAATTTAAAATTGAATAATTATTTTGTAGTTAAAAATTTATAAAATGTTCAACTTTTATATCGAAGGATTGAAAATTTAAAACAAGATTCCACGTAAGTAGTTTATTGTTACCAAAAAATCTAAAAAAATACATAAGCACAGTTTATTTTTATAGCAATTGTAAGTTCATTTTAGGACGAAATCACATATTAAAAAACCTAGAATAACTTTTTTAGTTATTTTGTTGTGATTGTATAATATTATTCGTGGGTACTTGAAACTTCTTAAGTATACTACTATATATCTATGATAGTATCACGGTATGTTATTGATGTATAACGCGTTATAAGTACCTAATGGATATTGTGATATGATGAATTTGGAATTTATTTTAGGTACCTATTATAGGTCAATTTTTTTTTAATACCATAGATATATATGTATATAATATATCTTATACCTAGACTGACTACCGTCTCCACTCAGAATCGTTTTTATTATACAATGATATTATATCATTGAATACAAATCTAATACCATCCATTATACAGTGACCCACTTATAACCTATACTGTACAGCAGAGCACCTTTTTTTTTAGTCTATAATCGATATACAAGTTTAAAGTAATTTTGTGCTGTTTTCTTTTCATTAAATAATTATAATAAATATTTTACTATTAAATTTCCCCTTTTATCATTGTAGGTGATAGATTGATACACATATAAAATGTCTATAATCGTTATAATTGAAATTTACTTTGAACACTGGGAATCGATATCAAATTCAAAATGTATTTTATTAAATTAAATTTATTAAAAGTTTTTAACACGAAGTTTAACGGAAATAATTTTTGTTTTTTAACTATTGTAGTGTATACTATAAGTGCTTGGAAGGAACTTGCTTAAAGGACTTGTTCCAGTGATTTCGTTCAATTTCAAAGGAAAATAAACGATTTTATTTGTTCTTTTTTTCGTTCATTTATTCTCAAGTATAAATATAATTATTTAAATAATTAAAGAAATTAAAGTTTTAAAAATTTTTTTTTAGAAATTAAGTCAATATAATGGGCTATATAATTAAACTTATATACCTTAGACAATATACGAAAATATTTACAATATTTACAAAATGTAAAATCAGTGACTGTAGTTTTAAAGGTCTTAACTTGTATGAAATAAAAAATTAAACATTTTAAACATTTTAAAAACAAAATAACGACATAATTAAACAATTTTTTACAACCTACAAATTATACAATTATATTTTACTGTGGAACGAACAATTTTCTTTATTTAGGAACGAGGAACAAGTTCCTTTATTTAAGCCAGAGAAACGATTTAGTTCTTTATCAACAAGATGAACCTCAACAGGAACTAATTCCTTTTTTAAAGGAATTTTACAAGGACTGTATAATAGTTCCCCGTTTACCTAAGTCATTTCATATTCCACAATTTAAAAGCAATACGATTACATACACAAAACGACAATGCGACGCTTAATGTCTATCGCTAAAGAAGTTTCAACCTTTCTTGTTTAATCATTTTAATTTTTTTTTTTTAATTCTTTATAATTTTGTATTTTATTTAATATTATAAATATTTTTATTATTATGTTTGCCGAAGTACCTATTTTGTATTTAAAGATTGCGAAAGCCTGTTAATTGTTAATAAATAAATAAAATAATAAAATATAAAATATATTATACAATATATATATTATATATCATACATCGGTAATTTTTAAACTGCAGCCACACTTAATCTATTGGTTATTTAGGAAATAAATAAACTTTATACATTTTTATTTTTGAAACCGATACAGAATTAATAAATGTTTTTGTTGTATAAAAGAAAAACAATTTAACGTAATGGAACGAGAAATTTATTTTAAATAAATCATCCAACTGACTTTTACTACTACGTTATGTATAGGTACTACAGTTGGAAGAATTTTAAACACATATTGATAAAGAAAGAGAATTATTTTTGATTACTACTTAATATGAAAATTAAATTGAAGAACCATAAAACTTTATAACCTATTTTAATCTTACTTAACATTATTTATTCGCAACTAGTCATTTATTTTTCTCATTGCCTATACAAAATTGGTAAAAATAAGAACATAATCTTTTTAAACAATTTTATTTATTTTGAAACTGTATAATAGATGTGGTTTAATATAGATACATGTTTAATTAATCAAGAATAAAAATCAGCCATTTAGTATTACATTATTATTATTCATAGTATACAGTGTAACTATTATAATTAAAGAATTTAATATATTGTAAAATGTAAAATATTTCAATGAATGTGTAGCTTTTTAGAATTGTTCAATTTGAATAATAAACTGTGAAAATAGGTTTAGAAGTAGGTTCCTACCTAAATAAATACTGATGATTGATGACATTATTTATAGTTATATACTTATATAATATTTATGTATATATTATATAATATAGGTATCTATTTAAAGTCCTTTGTATATATTTTTTTTCGATTATGCCCCAATTATTTTTATTTATGTATACAATAATTGCGTTAATGAATCATAAAAAGGAGAAATTATTAAATGAGAATAATAATAACTTTTACCAACAAAATAATTCTTTTATGGTAGGTATTTTCTCGAGTTCAATATTCAATCAAAACGATTTTTTACTTTAATCCTTCTTTTCAACTGTTTTTTATTAGTTGTTTTTTAATAAATTATATTTTTCATCAGAGATAAATACCGAGATAATTTGCTTCATTGTTAAAATTGTTTAAAGTTTGTTATTATTTCTTTTTCAAAGGAAATATTTTAATCGTGAAAAAAAATATAAAAATTAAATTTAAGCTAAATATCTCTTTGAAAATGAGTATATTTCCTAAAGTTGCGTGGGTATAAAAAAGTACGAGTCAAAACTTTAAAATAAGAATAAACAAATATTAATTAAACAATAATTTATATAAAAAAAAAACCATCATCAATAATGTAACATTTTTTTTATTAAATTATGTAATTATGCTTTTTATTGATAGTTTATTATTGATGAAGCTATAGTAAATGTGTATAAATTAACACTAATTGTGAGTATGTAGGGAGTTAGATGTATACCAATTTTATAAAATCAAATATGATTATCAAGTATGATTATCAACTATTTTTGTTTTTATTAATTTGAAAAATATTACAACAGTAAAATAAAATAATAATGGAGGAGTACTTATAATATATTGTGTACTTCGTAGTATTGCACAGCTCATAATAAACCTATAACCCATAATTTAATTTTTATTTGATTGATAATATTTCTACGTATCTAGATACGATGTGTGTATATTTGTTTAATGTTTATATTTTAAATCAGCGAAAAAATATGTATACTGCTGTAATTTGTATATGTGTTTGTGCTTTGTTTAGATTAGCATAAGTGCATAAGTCTTTAGTACATATTATAAACATTTATATCTTAAGGCGATGTCATTAATCTTGAAGCTCGAAGTCTACATTATAATTGAAAATTGGAAACTGATACTGTCACTGCACGGAAATTATTTTTATTATAACGATTTTTGGGTTCAATCGTGAAATACATAGAACTTACCGGAAACGTCAAGTTTGAACAAGTACCTATCTATTTATCATTCTTATATCGATGTACTTTACACCATTATGCCGTCTTCAGTAGTTGTACAATTCGAAGTAAAACAATAAAACGTGGTAAACGTGGTTAATCCATATTAAGTACCTATATAAGGTTAGATATTGATCGAAACGTACGAATGGCGACCGTATCTGGTTTACTTGTAACCTTTTTTTCGTTTCTTAAAGTGAACTTAATATTTTGTTTTAAACAGTTTGGGTATGACACATTTAGGTGTAATGCTTATGCGTGGTATATTATTACTTATGACGGTTGGCGACTATAGTACGGACACTATATAACATTGTAAACCTATAATCCATTTAATATAATCAATTTAGGTATAAGTGTCATTCTTAGTATATCGAATACTAAGAATCTGCATATTATTGGCACCGTATCCTCGGTTGGTTTCCTAATTTTAGATTTCACCATTCTTTTTGTAGACCTTTTTTCAATAAAATAATATACCTAATTTGTAATAATACGCATCTATCCCGTTCCGCGATAGAATACTGATGTACGTCCTAGCACCACTGAATAATAATGTATCAATAAATCATTCGTATACAGAGTGATTCATCAAACCTATTTTTTCCTTCAATAATGAATTTATTAAAATTCTGATTTTTGAAATATTCTTTAAGATCATAATATTTTTTAATTCTTGAGGTTTTTTCTACTAGTTGAGGGTACAAATATTTGTTTTCCATTTGAGAAACCCTTTTTTCACTGTAAATTATTTAGTGAGACATTTTTTTGAAAGTTTTGATGTGCCAAATTCAAAATTCGAACGAGCAGGTAATTACTAAAATTCTTAAAATGTTTATACTCAGGATATTAGTCCTTTAAAATGAATGGTTCTCATTTGAAAAACAGAAGCTGTATTCCCGCAGGAACACCCCCAAATTAGCACATTGTACATACAAAGAAATAAGAATATATCGACAATTTTAAAATATGGTCTAAAAATTAAAAGTATAGGTACTAAAAAATTACAAAAACCTTAAGCATAGGTACTTGGGTTGACTGGCCCTGTAAGGGCCGTTATTACACAATGTCCGGTTAAAACATACACTTTACCGGACATAATAAGAACAGCAGGGACGTCTAAGGGTCAATTCCATGGTAGGGGTGAAAACATTTTAGTCTTGAATATCGCATTGTTAAACGAAAACTTAACATCTGTATGTTTAAATAATCTATATGTTTGTTGTTTGTGTCCTTGGTCTGTATAACCAGTGTACAAATAATTAACTAATTTTATAAAATGTTTTTATCTATTGGCAAAACCAGAACATCTCACATCTTATGGAGGGGGCGGTCGCCCCCTTCGCTCCCTTCTTAGGGACGCCCCTGAAGAACGGCCCTGAGGCCTAAATTGTTCATATTTTACGTACCATAATATTATTATGTTGACAACAAATAATAATAACAATAATCACCGTATCATTTTATAGGTCCAGCACGCGTACTATCGTCTGCAACTGCAGTAGCAGTGTAATAGCCGCGACACAACGTCGTAATGCCGGAACAGAGCAACGATTACCGTGTGGTGGTTTTCGGGGCGGGCGGCGTTGGAAAGAGCTCGCTAGTGCTCAGGTTCGTCAAGGGCACATTCCGCGAGTCGTACATACCGACCATCGAGGACACGTACCGGCAGGTGATCAGCTGCAACAAGAACATCTGCACGCTGCAGATCACCGACACGACGGGGTCGCATCAGTTCCCCGCCATGCAGCGGCTGTCCATGTCTAAGGGCCACGCGTTCATACTGGTGTACTCGTGCACGTCCAGACAGTCTCTCGAGGAACTCCGACCGATATGGCAGGTGCGTACACACTTTACGGTGCTATTTGGTTACTGGTTGGTTACGTTATATCGCGGTCTGACAATACATGGTGGCAAGGGCGCGAGCAGGGGAGGGGGCTAATAGGGTCATTGCCCCCACAACCCGAGCTTTTGTCAATTCTAATTTAATACCATACATCATATTTGTTGATCAGTGTGACATAACGATACATGAACAATATCACTAAATAAAATAACCGTCGTATGAGGTAACAGAATAAATTATTATTACAACTAACATAAATAAATATTTTATTAAGCAGATTAACACATTAAATATCACATCATTAGCATATTGCAATTTCAACATCCAAACAATTTAACCAGGCCATTGCCTCAAGGGTTAGTGAAGTCCTACAAATCCCAATCTTTAGTTCATGTCCAAAATTAAGTGTGGCATCGACTGCAGTCGAATGCATGCACACCTGCGCCTCATTGCCTCAATCGCACTTCAGGCTCTCTCTAAATTATTTCAATTTGCAGTACACGAGTTCGTTATATTTTCCTAGTCACACACGTATGCGGTTAGGTCTGATCCAGATTTTCCTAGAGAGGTCAATGCTCGAGACTGGAGTGCATCCGTTAACTTTATGGATGCCTCGGGTATCTTTCTTGTCCATTTATCCTACCACGCGCCTGGGATAATCTTATTCCTTGACTCATCGATAGTCAGAGATCTTTGTAGACACAAAACTCGTGATTTGAGCCTCTGCAGGTTTGGTATTCTGTCTTCGTGTAGGTATGTAGGTATTGGAAGTTCCTGGTGTCCTTCAACTCCAGAAACTGCCAATACACGGAGATGGAGCAAACCCGAGGCTCAAACCTTACATATTTCATTACATTACATATGGCATGTTGGCGTATCATTTAATTTATAAAATATTTCTAAAACAAAAATGTGTTAACAGTGATTACTCATATTAGAATAGATATATTAGTATAGACTACTATAATACAATTTATAATAATATATTAATTAGGCTATTGGTTTTTAATCATGCCCCGAGTGAAATTTAATTCTGCCTCTGCGCGGGTGCTATTGGACCTCGGTTATGGGTGTGGCCGTTTGGGGCAGACAGATTTTGCCAAAATGTCAGATGCGACGGCGACGATGTGCATATTTTATTAGTATTAGTCAGTATAGATACATACTATTATAGTAACGACTAGAGGTAGGCACTAGCTGCATGAAAACACGGCGCGAAACACGGAGGACGTGTGCAGCCGGCTTCCGTCTTAGAAAAACGCGGTCATCGCCGACAATTTACCGATGATCAATCAGTTTTTCCGTCTTCGTCGGACGCCACTGAGTACATATTGGCACTGAACTAATAACATAGTCAGTCACAGACACCAACTAAGTCTCCTCCGGGGTCTCCGCAAGCTCCTTCCTTTTTTTGATGGTTGAAGTGATTTACATTTTTACTGCACAAACGGTAGACTTTAGACGTGCTGATCAAAATTATCAAGGGTTCTCTATTTAGAGAATTCTGAACCATACAAATCTTCAGGTATACATAGTAATATTATCTTCGAAATTATCACATCATTTATTCAAAATTATCACATCTTTGATATAGGCTCCTACTTATCGACCTACCTACATAATATATGCACTAATAGCAGCCACGCAGCTGCAGGAGAGTGGTTTTTGTTTTTGCCTATACCGTTCTATCTGTGTATACAGATCGTATATGCGAAGTAGGTCAGACATATTCACTGGCTCGTTATATTAATATGCGCGATATCTATGTGAGTCTAATACACCATACTATAATGTTATACCGATCTTGGAAAGTCGGAAATGTTAGGTAAACCCATCATAGGTGTTAGATTATATTTGCCAGGGGGGAGGGCTGAAGCCCTATTACATATTTTAAATGTGCTATTTCATGGAGGGGAAAGGGATACTCTGAATTTACCAGATTCATGTCAATGATATTAATTTTTCAATACAAAATTGTGGCTATGTATCGAGGAACATCGTATTACATTATTTTGACCCAAAGAAAATTTATTTTATCGACTTTCAAAAAAAAAGACTAAAAAAATGGAAAATGTCAAATGTCTGAAATAATTCAAAAAGCATAAAAAATTATTGAATATTATTCATGTACGGGAAATGCTAGTATAAACATTTGGTGAAAATTGCAAGGAACCTATATCTAAGGTTATTTGTTTTTGAGTTACACCGAACAATAATATTGATTTTGAAGAAACGTAAAAATTTCAGTTTTTCTAATTATTGATAAAAGTACTGAGAATTACTTTTACCTCTCAAAAGTACCA
>WHPZ01585499.1:31152-63443 GCA_016617965.1 Macrosiphum rosae
CCGGCGTCGTCTGACCCGCACGATTTAAGTGCCTTGACTCCGGGGCATTTCTTGATCGGAGAACCTATTCACGCCCTACCAGAACGTGACACCACTGACATAAAGATCAATAGGTTGAATCGATGGTAACTCATACGACAATGCCACCAGTCTTACTGGAAGAGATGGTCCCGTGAGTACTTGTCATCGTTACAAGGTCGTTCCAAATGGTACAAGTCATTTCCAAATTTTAAGGTCAACATATCGGTCATTGTCGAGGCTCCATCTCGACCACCTACCGAATGGCGGCTCGGCCGTGTCACCGAGGTCCACCCAGGTGCCGATGATGTTGTCCGTGTCGTGTCCGTGCGCACTCAGGACGGTATCTACAAGCGCCTGGTCGTGAAACTTGTGCGTTTACCAGTCGAGCCCTAATCTTGTCCTCATCTCCCAAGGTCCTCATTATGTACATTTTTGTGATTATTTTTTTGTGCAACAGTCACATTCTCGTTCATGTTATTTATTTATTTGTCTATTGATGAGTGTAAGGCTCTATGTATTATCATGTATTTTTGCCCCGTATTTTTGTAATGTGTACGATTTGAACTTCAACGTCCATATTCATGTTTGATGATTCTTGAAAGACGCTCTGGTCTAAATATTGTTCTGTACATTGTCATACCATCAAACTCAGTGTTATTAGTTATCTTATATTCATGACCTTATAGTTATACAGTCCACTATCTCTCTCTCACTCTCCCCTCCTTACAGGGGATATCTACCGGCATTCGCATAAGTAATTACACGCCCGACGCGTAACGTGTTGGCCGCCGTCCGTGCGTGCACGTATCCGTCACCGGCTTTACAGGTGCAGCCGTCATACGCACAATTATCATCAATAAAATGTTAGAAATAATATTTGATTGTCATATTTTGTTAGCATGATAACCATTTATAATGTAAAACTACAAATATGTATGTTATGATTTTATTGGGATTGATATGAATAAACTATTACAATATGATCAATTTACATTTTAGTATAATAAATATTAAGTTATTATTACTTATTAGTTATTAACATACTGGTTCTTATCCTCTATCTAATCACTCAATATAAAAAATTCTAGTATTGTAATTTCAAATTTTTGAACATAATTATAATTAATTTTAATACCATATCTAGATTTTAAACAGCATACAAAACTATATCTTAGCTATGCCATTCCAAAACACTCAGTTCCGATTTTTTAAAGCTTTCTCAAAATTGTGTAACAATTTTTTAATGAAATTAACTGACAATAACATTGTTTGTGATTTACTTCTCGTTATAATTAATGAGTTCGGAGTTTAAATGTTGGATATCAGTCATATCCATATTTTTACCTGCTTCCTTCAATAATATAAATAATATAAATCATAAATACTTTCTAGTTAGAGAATGTATAACAACAAATATTATAAAGCTTGCATTAAATTTCTTCGTTTCCAGTAAATCTATCATTGTTTATGGGCTTATTTTTTTTTTGTGCGTATTAAGTTTTCTTTCTGTTTTGAAAATTTAGTTGGTGTTTCAATATACCTGTTTTTTTACGATGAGGCTTAGTTTTTAACATATAGTTGTTGGTTTGTGCTATCATCAGTATTTTCTGCAGTTTTAAAAATATCAGTATAATGTTATGTACTTACTGCTTTACATGTTGACGCCTAGTTCAGTCCTACACTCCTACTATTAATGTTCACGTTTACCGGACCACAGATTGTGATACGTATTGCGGAATGGATCACATGTGCCTCGGTCTTAAATTGTAATTAATAAAAAGTTTCGTACCAAAATTGGGTGCATAATATACACAAATCAGTACTAATATGTATATATATCGGCCACTCTCATTATTAGACAGTGTTGTCAGCAAAGGCTCTACTATATCCATGAATATTTTTTCAAATAGTTTTGAACTTGTCGACGTAGTAGCCAATGGTTCTTTGATATGCCGATTTGATACATTATTTACAATTCTTTATATATATTTTTTACGTCCCCCTTCATACCTCTCCATATAAACTGTTTTTGAATTCGTTTAATAGTGTTATTGATAGGTACCTAAATGTCCTCCGAGTTTCCAGTCGTGAAACTGTTGTAGAATAATCGTTTTTTCTTCCTCAGTATACAACGTCGGGGGTTGCGTGAAGTTACCCCCATCCCATTGTTTTATTTAAATCTAGTAGAAATAATAAATACACATATTATAATAAGAAAATACCTATTCAAAAAAATATAAGAATAAAGAGGCGAAATAGTTAACCGCTCTTCTGTATAATGAGAGTCAAGTTTACCTCGTGATTGAATAGGGGCAATAGGGCACTGTAATATTGTATACTGTCAAATTTAGAAAAACATTATTAATAGAGATCGTTGAATAGGAGTAGTTTTGGCGATTAAGAGTCTAAACGGCTAGTAAAGCAAAACAAAACAATTTATTACATTAGGTAATATTATTAGTAATATACAATATAATGTTAAATTATTATTTTCCGAAAACATCGCATTTATTTTGGTATAAATTATACCTAGTATTTATTTGTAATTAGAATATTGTTATACATAATATAATATGATTAGTTAATATTGAATTAAACAATTTTATTTTTATTTATATTAAAATAAATAAACAAAATATTTAAGGAATCGGTTTAAAAATTGTTTCTAAAGATATTTTGTATTCATTCTCTGTCATAGCAGTTGTACAAAAGCTAGAAGGATCTGCAAAATAAATTAATATTAGCATTGGTTATACCTATAAAACATAGATAAGCAACGCCATAGCAATATTCGTTGACTAGAATTATAGTTGAATTTATTTTCACGAGATGTCGCTATTGCATTTGTGACCACTATTAATTAATATATTGAATGAAATCAATGGTATAACCTGGTATAACCATTGATTACAATATAATATTATATAATACAACGGACCACGGACCACGAGTGAAGACGGTCTACGGACTGTCTTCAAAATGTAATTTATAAACTAAATAATCATATTCTGTAGAATGTTGTAACTTGAACATAAAAGAATATAAATCAACACATCAATAGTGAGTTATAAAATGGAATATTCTTGTATAAAGTTAGTGAACCATTTTTCACTATATATATAGTATATTTTGTATATTTAAATCAAATAAATTATTTCATTTAAATTATAATAACACTTATTTAACATATAAAATGCAATTTGTCATAAAATTGTTTTTATAAATAAATAAATAAATAATTTTTTTCAATTCTATAATGACGATGGCGTAGGTGACGATAATGTTGATGGTGTTGGTAAAGATGACGATGATGATGATAATGGATCTTAAGGAGGTGATTCTACGACTAAGCTAACCTGTTCTTGCAACTAAATTTCAACCATATCATCTATATTTGCTTTGAAGTTGGTTCCTTTTGAAGTGACCAATGAAAAAATACAATTAATTCGAAACGATGTTCTCAAAGTCCTAGCTGTCGGATTTTTGATGTACCTCCCTGTTTGACGGAAAATACCAAAGAGATTTTCTAAAATATCCTGATTGAAGCGGATAGTAAGTAAAACAAAATACCATTTTGTTTTTCTTCTTTAAATAGATTTAGTATTCCATTAATGGTTTTTATAATGACATTGAAATGGGGAGGACCAGTCTTCTTTTCTTTTTTACATTTATGCATATTTGTGAAGTATTCATTAAATAGGTTTCACTTGTCCAACATCTGAAAGAGCTTAGAGCATAATTATCTGGATTATTACTTATACGAGTTCCACTATTCAAGCAATCAAAACGTTTGTTCATGAAGTTTAAGAAGTCTACTGTATCTTGTGCCTTTTTATTTTGTAATTGTTTTGTTTGAATAGTTACATACTTGAGTGGCAAAATTTACTCTCATTTTTTGGAAAGAATTAGGGAATATATGTGCATCAGTTATTTTTAATAGAGTAGAGCTCTTTTTTTAATTTTTTTTTTGTCAACTTGTAAGTATTAATAATATCAGTATAAGAAATTTCTTGGTCTTTTTTTTAAAAGCACTACCTATTATATTGTTCCTGATGCTCTTAACAAGATGAGGGATATCAAAAATGGCAAATATTTTATTTTCATATACAAAAAATTAAGGCTTATCTTCACTCACATTAAATAATTTAAGAACACTTTGGTTGTTCGTTCCTTGGTCACAGACTGTTAATTTTAGACAAAGTCCTACACCAATTAGTTCTTTTATAACATCAACAATATTTATGTTTTCAACGCTTTAGATTTTACCTCAGAATGAGCTAGGAAATAAGCAATAAGAAATTTCCTAGATGAGTATATGTCTCTAACCATAAAAACAAGTGCTCTATTGACAGTTTTATTTCCTCTTCAAATTTTACCAATATCCTCAAAACCTTCTACAAAGTCATATTGTTTATAATATTAAAAAAACTCTTTGATGGAAATTTCATCAAACAAAACACTACAGGCCTTTTCTTTGTAGCTTTTAGCTTCAATGTTTTTTTTATATGTTCTAAAAATGATCTGTTAAAGAATGGCAAAAATTAGATTCTCCAATCAAACTACGGATTTTGGAAGGAGCTGGTAAATTTACTTTTTGGAGTCTTAAAAATTTATACGTGGCTGGCGATTTATAAAATAAAGAAATAGCAAAGTTCTTTTCATCCTCTGTCCATGGAAATTTTTTTACTTTTCAGTTGCATTGTGACTAGTGCTTTTGAGTTTTTGGGTTGAAATTTATTGAATGTAGTATATGATGTAATGTGTTTCTTGTTTTTAATTTAAATATTTTTTTTTCATTTTTGAAATAATGGTGACATTACTATGCAACTTTCTAGTGCTATTTATCAATTTTGTTTTTAATTTTTTTTTTTTTTATTGGTGAATCTAAATCATCTTGAAGGTTACGTTTTCTAGTAGAAGTGGGGCATGGCATTTCAATTAAATTGTTGATTCTACATCTTTGTGTTGGTGTAAAAGTATTTAATGGTGAACTTGAAAATAGTATTTCACCTTCTGAATTATTGGCATTTCAATTAAATTGTTGATCCTATATCTTTGTGTTGGTGTAAAAGTATTTAATGGTGGACTTGAAAATAGTATTTCACCTTCTGAATTATTCTTTATATTGACATACGTTTTAGTTGGAGTCAAGCATTTTGTTGAAGTCAACATGAAATAAAAGGGTATTATATGATTTCCTAAAAAAAAAATTAATGTGAGGACATTTTTTTTATTGCATTTTAATTTTTAATTATTTTTATTTTCAGATACAATATTATATTATTTTATGCAAACACTACCTACATTATATATTGTAATTTATTGTTTAATTAATTTTACCCCAAACCGTTAAAATATAATATATATTTACCAATTGACCCACATGGACGCTCATCCGAGTTAAAATTAAATGGTACAGAAAGTGGTTTTAATTTTTTTTTTTTTTTTGAAAATTCATGAATAAATCTGGTCCAAAATGCTCCTGACAAATGTAGCGATTGTACAGTTGGGATTTGTCAAGTGACAATAATTGTGTGTTTCCTATGAATTTATTTTAAGTGTATATTAAAATGTAATAATTAAAAAAAATATTATTTTGGAGCTTACCACAATTCATTAACCATGTTCATTGTTGTGCTTCGTTCTTTGGGAAACGAAACATATGTAGTTGCGGAAACTTTACAGTGGCTTTTAAGCATCACATTTTGTACCAAGCATTTTATTTAAATAATGAAATGTAATTTAAAATTTAAATAATGAATATAAAAATTTAAAAATTTAAATGAAAATAATAAATTTAGGTACTATAGACAATTCTAAAATGTATAAACAGAACAATAACACAAATAAAATCAAGATGTGGCTAGGGTTCTTTACATTTAAGTATATTATATTGACCAACCAAAGTTAATTTCAGTTGGAAGTTCCATTTTCAATTTTTATTAACTCAATGATAGTATTATTTTTCATTCAGGTTGTATAATGTATATTGTTATGTTACTAAATATACGTCTGTCTACACTTTTATCTTAACTCTTAAGTAGTAGATTAAATGTAGCTTATATTATGATATCCATATTATGACCGTGCAATGTGCATATCAACAAATCTTAAACAGTTGTGAAAAATAAGGCACCGGGATGTTTGGACAATATCGTTTTCAAGGTGGATAATTTTAATCCAGTCTATTTTAGCGATTTGTGGTAAGTCCATCGGGCATTGTTGATATAAATGCAGTCATAGAAAAATAGGTACCTATATAATATAATGTCTGTGCTAGAATGGACTTTAATCCATTCTCTCTTAGTCGTTTAGTCCGTGGTTTACGTATACGTTTGTTCTTAATATATTTTAAGTAACAAATAACAACTACCAGGCACCAGGCATCAGTGTTAGCCGACAGCGCTCCTAACGACTGCCAGTGGTTATCGAATGCCGACAGCGCTTCTAACGTCTGCCAGTGGTTTGCCGACAGCGCTCTGTAGTGGCTGTTAGAAATTAATTTTCAACGAATATTCCTATTGCATTGCTTATCTATGTATTATTTAATCAACGATATTAGGTTTGTTGAGTGTGTTCATTAGAAGGCCCTTCCACAGTCAAGTACAGAACTCGATTTTTAAGCTCACAAACCAGGCAAATATTTATTCAACACAAACCTGTTTAATTGTAATTATTTTTAACATGAAAATATTGAAACTTTGTTACATTTCAAAATTAAAAAATATTTTTAAAACGGTGCGATTTTGATAAATCTAACCAATACTTTTTATAGAGGCAGTAAATGATATCAACATACATTTAAAATACAAATCAATAATATAAAATAACCAAAACATTAATAAGTACACAGTATTTATACATACCTTTCCCCCAGCTCTTTGAAACAACTGTAAACATAAGCTACATTGTGACAGTTTCTTATTGTTTTTGGTAGGTATAACTTATCATGTAACTAACTACTAACTCTATTGGTTAGTATTTTAAATATTCAATAAACTCAAAGAATAAAATTGTTCATCAGAAATAAACAATGTTTGAGTCTCAACATTCATTTTATTGACATGTACAATGCTTATCTTACTTAAGTTGCTGTTGATGGACATATACTTTTTTTATTGATCAATAAAATTTATTCAATATGAATATATAAGAACACGTCGTGTCAGATGGATACTGGATCTACATGCTTGCTAACACAGTGGCAATGGCCCATTTTCTGTTGATTACGTGAATCAACCGGTGATATACGATCCAATATTTGCGTCTCAGGAGCCCGTGTCGAAGGAAGTGCGTGAGATGAGAATCACAGAAAGCCGCATTTAGCTCTCTCAAGCTTAATACAAAGTCATGAATTCTCCGAACACTCTTAGGAGTATTTCGACCGATAGATGGTCCAGGTTAGCTAAGTGCAAAGGTATGGTCCTGGCAGGAGAGATCACACCAAGCAGGTGGGAAAGCGTAAGGGATGTGTTGCACGGTGACCTGGGTTCAGTCAAACGCTTGCAAATGACTTAGCTTTCGCAGGACGACCAGGTGTTGTGAACCGACTGCATTGTGCAGTTAACGGCAAAACCTCGAACGCATCAGTCTGACAGGACCGGAAAACTCAGTTTGTCTTCTAAAAGCACAATTTATTACAGTAAGACTTAAGCCATCTACGAATGGGCAATGCTGGGTACCAAATACTCAAGTAACGGGCGCGTAATATCTTAGTAGCGCTCATCGGAAGTGGGATGGTGGGTGCTAATGCCACATCGTCATCAGATTGACTAAAAAAACTGCTAGGATGGTGGCGCTGTCGGGTTCGGAGCGTCTACTGCCTCTTAAAAGCCGATCGCTACAAAGCGTACGGCCACCAGAACTCTGAAGGCGGCAGAGCGGTGGTCGATCTGGGGTTGCTGCTGGTGCCACTGAGCCAGTGTACCAGCGCCCGCAAGGGTGAAGCACCCGTTGCACCCAGGTAACCACCCATGCCCTCGGGCCGGTCTGACATTGGTCGCCGGACGGGTATCGAGGAAACCGTGTGAAGATATATTGGAAAATCCGTCCCGAGTTGTATGAGTTTCGGCGAAAGAAGGCCACCATAGTGAGCTGCGCAACGGAACTACGACAGGTTGGGTTTGTAGGAACTGAACAATACGCGTACACATTCACCACCTACCGCTCTAAGACGAGGCACGTTTGCGAAAACTTGCTGACTAATCTGGTCCGGAACAGGAGTGAGTGGTGTGCGGCCTTAACGAAGCTAGCCTTAGAATTTCAAGTTTACTGAACTGCAATCATGAGTGCCTGGGACAGGCCAAGCTTGGTGCTAGTGACTAGCCTACGACCCCCGAGAGGTTTTGTGATGCTCGTACCTTCCAGGGTGGCAGAGCCCAGGAAGCTTAGAAAGTATACTAGGCTGCCACAAGGTTTTTAAGTGGGCACTAAAGGCATAGAGGTGCTCGAAAAAGGCAACACCCTTAAGCGCCTCTATGGCATGTGCGGCATGCCCATACACGATTGTGCAGAATCATTATGGGCAAAAGGAGTCTCGGGGTTGAGACCGCGGCTGGTGATGTTCTGACTGGGCACAAAACTGGTTGAAAGACGAACGGCCAGAAAGCGTCTTCACTCCCCCGGGTCACTTGATGACCCCGTCCCAGTCAGTGAGAAGGTCGCATCTCCAAATCGAGCTTTCCGGGTTAAAGGAAACACTTAGAGGTGGTCGAATAGACTGACCGGTGTTAACGGAGAGGGGCCACCAATGAAGGGAAGCAGACTGGTTTGGCAGTTTTCAGTAGATCAACCATTCCACTTATAAACCCGAGAAGTGGTGCAGCTTGCCATTCGCAGGCCTCTACGCAGTACATCTGCCAAGAATACGAATGCCCACTCATTAACCTCAAAAGAAAGAACCGCACCCAAGGTGCAAGAGATCGGAGTGGACCGATCGTGCGATGTGGACAAACGAAAAAACTAAAAAGTCGTTTTCCAGGCGTTTCAAGACTGAAACTTACTGATGAAGGGTAAACCTATTAGGTGTGTCAAAAGACCTCGACATAGGTCTCTAAGGGGACTGAGGTAATGAGGGACAATTTT
The DNA here is from genome assembly GCA_016617965.1 of Macrosiphum rosae. Taxonomy (NCBI): domain Eukaryota; kingdom Metazoa; phylum Arthropoda; class Insecta; order Hemiptera; family Aphididae; genus Macrosiphum; species Macrosiphum rosae. The sequence goes on from WHPZ01585499.1 coordinate 40,258, forward strand.
CTATTCCGCACGGGACCAACCTATCCGAGTAGGAGCATTATGCTGCCCACGACAAATCAGTAGGTCTATGCGAACTGCATCAGTGCACGTCGGACAATGCAGCTGCAGACCCCCGTTCAAGCCAGCTTACACCCTTGCATAATCCTGACTGAAAATCCACGGGCCCAGTCAACTCGTGGTAAACACGTGCGTAAAGGAGACGGGCTAAACCCGATCACTAGGTGCAGATCACAAAAAACGTATCACTCCAAAAATATTACGGTCTCGGCAGTAACCCTGTTCCGACGTTGATGCTAGCGGGAAACTAGTCGTTGTGATTACTATGAATACCGATCCTGAAATCTCATTCTTCGGGACTCACGCCCGAACGGTACCAGCGCTACGAGTAGCTTTGTGATGCACGTCTGGCTGGCGTGCGCATACACTCCGCGTGTCCACGCATACTACCCGCGCGCCAGGGTCTTATGTGGACGACCTCGCCTTAGTAGAAGGGGAGGAATTTTTCTGGAGCGTAACCCACCTATCAGCGTCGTAAGAGAGTTTCCAGCGGGGAACCATTTGGGTGCCCGATGTACCCCATCGGATGGATGAGACCGCGTCATTAAATCGTGAAGGAGTCGCCCTCACGAAATATGACCAAAGATGTAAAAACCAGGACTTGAAACCGGTTTCGAAATCGATTTTGAATACAGATTAAAACTGTTAAAAAACCGAAATCGAAATCTAAATCAAAATCGAAACCTCAAAAATACAATAAAGGTAATCAATATCGAAATTACAATCACAAAAATTGAAATTAAAATCAAAAATAAATTAAACCAATAAACAATATCGAAACCAAAATCGAAAAATAATAAAAAGAAAACCAATATCGAAATAAAATTTTTTTTCGGTTTTAAGCCCTGCTTAAGTTCCTGCTTTCGTAGTTCAGGAGGCGTTCTGCTTTAACGTAGTATAGTAGTCCACTAGTACCTACACCTATGACCTAGGTTAGGTTTATAGAAATGTAGAACTTAGGAAGGTGCTGTTTTTATTACAGAATAATTGTCTAAGGTTTATATTAAATATGAACAGGTGAGCCGATAACAACTAGTCAATAACTTATGCATCACACCTTGTGGCAAAACAAACTAGAAACCATTTCCAAAAATATATAAACTAGTTTCAAACACAAAACACAATATTTTGTTAATCGTGGAGTTGTATTAATTTGTTTAGAAATAATGATTTTCATATAAGGTATGACATAAACTTAATAGTTATTGCCTATTGGACATTGGTTATACTATTGTTTAATGTTAACTCAAAGCTAAATTAAATAATATCTTACATAGTTACATAGGTTATGTAGCTACCTACATAATATTTAGGGTATAATATGTCAATTGCTGTGTTATTACTTATTTGTTTCATAGAATATTGTTCGAAAATAAACTTACTTAAGATACAATTGTCAATTCCAACAATCAAATGTTGGGAGAGTTTTAGAGGTGGGCACGTAATTCAACATAAGTTATACCTTATCGTTGGAATTTATTGTTCGTCGTTAATCCACACTAGTTCCGTGAAAACTGTTATATTTTATAACTTTGGTTTCAAATTTTAATATAGGTAAAACTGTTATAATTACATAACATTGTTTTGTATTTGATTCATAAGTATCGGGGATCTATAGAACATTCTCGAAAACTCCCTGACAAATTACTAGAAATAATATAATGACGTTTTACATGTTATAACACTATATGCAATCATTTCCTAATATAAAATCCAAAAATAAATCCAGCATAAAAATGTCTCCTAGGTATGCAGTGCTGCAGTAATACCATATTGATATTATAATAATATTGTGAATTTGGGCTTTGTCCATTGTATAAATTATTTTCATACAATTAAGTAAAATAAAAAGTCAAGTGATTTGATACCCAAGTCCTAAGAAGTAGTTATCTTTTATTCTTATATATAGTTATTTGATAATTTATTTTCATTGATTTAACTGATTTTCTTATTACTGGCTTGTAGTTGTTACTTATTATTTATTAGTAATGACTAATATTTAGATTATGAACTTTTATTGTTTACCCAATTTTAGTCAATAGTAATAAAAAGTTTGATACCGATTTTGAATACTATATAAAATCGAAATTAATATCAATAATTGGATATAGAATTTGATGTGGTTTGATTGACTTGAGGGGGAAGTCGCCCAATGGTGACATCCCATGGAAAATTGAATAATTTACAAATTTAATACCAATATTCAAAATCAAAAACAAAAATCGGTTTTAAAAATTAAATCAGTATCGAAAAAATTGAAAACCTTTATCAATATCGAAATCAAAACCAAAAAAATTTAAAACTGGTATTCAAAATTGAAATTAAAATGGAAAAAATTAAAACTTTTAGCCATTATCGAAATCAAAATCGAAAAAATAAGAAACCGGTAACCAATATCAAAATCAAAATCGAAAAAAAAACCAGTAACCAATATCGAAATCCAAATAGAAATTTATTTTTTCGGTCACAAGCCTTTTTAAAACTAACGAGAGAAAGCGTTATACTCTCCGTCACACAGATGATTTAGTCCCATCCTTTTATCTCTACCTTCCAAACTAACGTCACCAAATGGAATACAATTCTTGATAAAAAAAAAACTAGAAGAACTTAAATCACAAGGCTACAATTGAATATCAAACAGTGTAATAAAAAAATTACAAAAAATTCCCTTGATCTAATTGATTGGATTTTCAACTCCATGCTTCGACTTTCATATTACCCATTAATTTGGAAACTACCAACAGTTAATTGTAAAATACTTGTAGAATACCTAATCCAAAACCAAACAAACCAAATAATTTGGTTACTTCTTACATAATAATTAATCTATTATCAACTTTGGCCTTTGGGCAAGTTATTCGAAAAGTAACACTCAATAGAATAAGACCCATTATACAAACTCAAATATCATTCGTAACTCTAAATTTGGTTTTAGAACTAAACACTTTACAGTTCATCACATACATAGGCTAACAGACCTAGATGAAGATAATCTTACGAAAAAGAAAACAATACTGTCCTGGTGTACTTTTAGATGTATCACAAACCTTTGATTGTGTTTGGTATAAAAGCTTGGTGTACAAATTCAAACAGTTAATACCTATCCCTGTGGCTTTCGTAGTTTGAAAGTTTAATGCCTTATCTCCTTACTTTTGTATACAAGCAAGGGTGCCCCAAAATAGCGACCTCTCCCTAGAACTATTTAACATTTTCACAACCTACATGCCTAATATAACAGATACGGTTATTGCCACATATTCTGATGGAACAGCAATTCTTTCTCAAAGAAATGTCCCATTACAAACCATTGATGCATTACAAAGTTATTTAAATTGGTCTTCTAAGTGATGAATAAAAATTAATCCTGAAAACTATGTAGGTATTATTCTCGATAAGCGACTAACCTTGGGCTCTCATATATAATCAATAAGGAAAAAACTATATAGTCTAATACACCTCCTTCGGACATTCGGACAATCATAAAGTAAAAGATCTCCGTACATGCAAAACATATTGTATATAAGTCACTATTATAAGACCTATATGGGATTATGCTATTCAAATCTATAGTTTTTCCAAACCCTCACAAATCCACACTATACAGGCGTTCTAACCAATAACCATTCATCTTGCCACTTCTGCACCAATACACTCGATAACGGTTTACAAATTGAAACACTACGACGACTAGCGTGAAACTTAACTCAATATTCCACTCAAAATTATTATCAGTACACCCAAATCCTCAAAAACCCACACTCTCGTATAAATTTCTCCTTGATATTCAGTGCACCATAATTCTATGCACATGAAACGTTCATGGTGCAGAGACTTACTCCAATAATAGGTTTAAAAACGTTTTGTTTCATCACTGGATTGCTTCTCTATATTTTTTTTATTTTATTCTTTATACAAATCAAAATATTAAATAGTTCAATTGATTTTTAGTTTTAACTTTATTTTATAATGTTAATTATATCATATTATACATACATTCGGCAACCTTTCCTAGAAAAAAAAAATAATAATAATATTAAATTGAAATTAATTTGATATTATGGACCTCCAGTTAATTGTATAATACATTTTAAAATTTAAGTTGATTGATTTGTATACTTTAAGAACCCTGTAGAATCAACATTTTATAGAAAATGAATACCTCATCAATCTGGACAGTGATAGTTATAGTCATATAAAATAATGGGTGAAGGCTTATCAACTAAATTGATTCATACCTATAATTCTACTCTATCAGTAAGTAAAAATGTTATAATGATCGGTTAAAATCGGTATAATCGGTTTTTCATAAGTTTCAGCAGCTATTAAAAAAATATATATACAGTATAAAGGCAGTTATTGTTACTTGGTATTATATTTCGGTGTCATATTTAAAAATGATAACATTTTATTATGAGTGCAATATATTGGAAAGTTATATTAGTTTAATTTACATTTGATAAATAGAAAATATATCGACTGAAAATCCATACATTCCTTACCTAAAAACTTTTAGTAAAAAACATAACACGACAATCATATTTAAAAAAAATAAAATAATTACGTACTTATTGATGCTGGAATAAAAGAAAAATTCTAGTTATAATTATCACAAAACATTCATCATATTGTTGTACTATAATATCATGGATTCATGGAATATATTATTAACAATGTACCTAGCTTTAAGTTATATAAACAAGTAAGATTCATATAATACATAGGTACCTATTAGGTAGTGTAAAAGTTAATATTAAAAATAAAAGAGTCTTACTTATTTGATCTAGAAAAAAATACCCGGTATTAATTTATAAGTATAGGTAATTATAAAATATTTGCTTTTGATTAAAGTGGCAAATCTAGTCGTTTGTTTGAAAAGTTCTCAATAAATGTAGAGAACAACTTAGAAAATTAAGAATTTTTGGTAGAAACAAAAAAATAATTTTAATTTTATCATAGTATATATTATACTATAAAATAGGTAGTTATTCAAAATTTTATTTTTAAATGGTTTACTAATTACTTATACAATTGTATTCCTTACCACTATGTTAAATTATATGACTTTCATAAGAAGTTCACAACTTGTGAAAAAAAAATATTTTTATATGGCCCAAAGATGTCAACAATTATGAAGATAATAGATAATTCAGAAACATAGAATTAAAAAATCGGGTAGGTGGATGTCAGTCTGCTGTACAGCAGGTTACAAGTAGGTCAATGTAATGGATGGTATTACATTTGAATTCAATAATATAATAATATTGTATACGAAAAATAATTCTGAACTTGACTAACTATAATATTACCAAGTAAATAAATTGAAGATATTATTGTAATTAAAATAATTAATTTTATTAGATATTAGTACAACAGAAGGTTAAATTCATTTTTGCAAAAAAATTTACATTTGAAAACGTCAATGTGTATATAAAATATAATAATATAGGTACTCTAAAAGTTGCATATATATCCACGAATAATATTTTAAATTACAACCAAAAAAATTTCTTCGGTTCTATGCAATTTAGCCTAAATTTTAATTTGAAATGTTCAATCCTTAATTATACAAATTAAACATTTAATTTTTTTTTAATTTCAATAATTGATTATATTTGAGATTTTAATACATTTTGTCGAAATTTGAACTTTTTGAAAAATTGGAAATATGTATTTTTAATATTTTTCGACTGTCATTGTAACAATATACCTATTAGGAACTTTGTATTAAATTTTCAAGCATTTTGACACAACAAATAAAATTGTATTGATATTTATAGAAAAAAAATTTAAGGACAATATGGATACAGAAAATATCTGTTAATTGCTTTAAACAATAAATCAACATTTTTAAAAATGTTATGGTGTATATAAAATGCCAATATACAATTTATATTCAGTGAAAATTCTATGAATCCATTTTAATTTGTTTTAGAGTTTCATCAAAAACCCAAATTTTGTCAAAAACCTATTTTGAGTAAAATTTCTCGTTTTTCTTTAATTTGTTTTTTTTTTACCGGAGCTTATGATAATTACTTTGAATTTTAAATTTTGACCTCCCAATGCACCAACTTGATTCAGTTTTACATTGAATAAGATACCGTTGAAGATTACCACTTAGAATCTAAGCAAGTATTTTAAATATTGTGTAAGGTTAGATTACGTTAGTAACAGCTGTATACAATACCGAAGAGTGAAAAAATTATTAGAATCACAATAAGTAACCAATACAGAAAATAATTTATAGACACAAGCTCCATTGTCGAGTCTTCCTGTTACATCTTGTATATTATGTTGCAATAACTGATATTATCACGAGTATATATTATAGATATGTCATAAATATATTATAAATATGTCATAATATATATATTAAATATATGTCATTCATATGTTGCTTTAACTGATAGGGTTGCGGCACCTCTTGTGTAGATAAAGATATTTCATATACATATAGGTATATTATGTTGCTGTAACTCATAAAGTTACCATCCGTGGCACAGGTACGGTTAGGCCGTACACCAGAATACGTGGCTAAATTAAGAAGTTAATCACTGATAAGAAGTGGTAACTCATAATAATGAGGGAAGGGTAGCAATAAAACTATGGAGGGTACTTATAAAATGAGAGATGGTGCTGATAATAATGATTGGGACGACGGACTAAGATACAATGGACTGACATCGAAACAATGTCAGTCGACCACAAATGTCCGGTGGTATCTAATGTTATGAGACCTTTCCTGTTATACCAAAGCTCATGGTGGATGTAATTTTAATATATGGACTAGATAATATAGTTTATCTAGTTCAAAATTCAACCAAAATTCACACAATAACAGTTTAAGTCCCATAACACATGGAATTTACAAGAAATTGTTGAGTCCTACTCTCTAACCCTGTCACCAAGACGATACTAGTCCATTGTATCTTATAGTTATAAGAGTTATCACTGATTAGGAATTCGGATGAGGAGGGATGCTGATGGGGGGATAGGGTTTCTCTCCCTTAAAACTATCCTTTTTATTCTACCTGTGCCAAAATCTAAACTATGTATTGTTAGCGACCAAACACAGAACATTTAACACATTTAACATTTAAGCAATTAAACATTTTAAAATTTTATTTTTTGTGTTTTTCAATAGCTTAAAAAACAATTTTGAGAGTAGAAAAATGTTGCTTATGAACATTCTCCGGAAAACTTTCAAATAAAAATAAACTAAAAAGATCATTGAAATAAACAACTTAAAAATGTTTCTTACCAGCCAATTTATCTGGAAAATAGTTATAAAAATAAATTGTAGTTATTAACCATATTTTTTTATCAATAATTAATATTAAATCGAAGGTCCAAAAAGAGATCAGTATAGATACTTTTATATTACGGTTGCCCAATTAGAAATTCTGTCAAAAAGGCTTCTGAAGTAGGCCATTCAAAAAAAAAAACTATAGGTACTATCAAATATTAACAAAATTGTTATAATGCTATAATTGCTCTACAAGGTATGTATATAACACATTTTTATTACAGACATCTGCGTTTTATACCAATACTTTTATTTGATACTAAACCAATAATTCAATCTAATAATTACAGTTAATTATAACCACTAGATGATGACATCTATTTCCAAATTTACTGAGAAATAACGTTTAGATAAATTGCAGTCACTTCAAAATTATTTTTCATCACAACAATTTTAATTTAAAAAACAAAATAACATTAATGAAGCTGATACGAAGGCTAGTTTTCGTATATCATATCTATTGGAAAAAAGAGGAAAAGCGTTTTCTCGTGGTAGTTTAATAAAAGAATGTATAATTCATGCAGTTGAAGAAATTTGTCCAGAAAAAATCGATACTTTTAAAAATAATAGCCTTTCTGCTAACAATGTTACTCTTAGAATAGAGGATATTAGTAATAATTTTAATTATCAAGTTAATAATAAGGTTCAAGAATTCATTTCGTTTAGTATAGCACTTGACGAATCAACAGATGTATCTGATACGTCACAGTTACTTTTATTTATTCGTTGTGTTAATAAAGATTTATAAATTTTAAATGTACTACTTTCTGTACATGCATGAAACTACCACCGGTATCGAAATATTTAAAGTGTTCGATAAATCATTTTTAGAGTATAATTTGAAGTGGGAAAATTTGAAATGTATCACTACTGATGACGGAAAAAATATTAAAGCAAAAAAAAAAAACAGAAAAAGGTTAAATTAGACAGATATTTAAGAGTTGTGAAAAAGAAGGTTTTAAACCAATGACTTTGCATTTTATTATTCATCAGCAGGCATTATGCGAAAATACTTTAGATTATTGTCTTGTGTTATGGACCAAGTGTCAGATAGTTTCAACAGTAAATCTTATTCGCTCGAGCGTATTTAGGCATTGTCAGTTTCAAGATTTTTTTGAAAGAAATAGAATCAGAGTACCCAAATATACCGTATTTTATAGCAGTTCGATGGCTTAGCAGCGGAAAAGACCTATCTCGATTTTTGAGCAAAGAAATGAAATTGAAATATTTCTAAATTGAAAAAAATCAATCATTGCCTTTACTTACAAATAGTGAGTAGGTTTGGAAATTAGCTTTTTTAGTGGATATCACAAAACATATGAACGACTTCAATCTCAAATTACAAAGTAAGAGTTGTTCTTATTTGCGATAATTACACATTAGTAAAAGCATTTAGGTAAAAACTTATTTTATTTGAAACACAAATTTCAAAAAATTGTTTTACTCATTTTTTTAATCACGATAAATATAATAATGAATGTAAAACACAATTTCCAATCGACTTTGCTCCAAAAATTATTTCTGAACTTAAAATTCAATTTAAACAACTTTTTTCTGACTTTGACTTAAATCCTGAAGACATAAATATTTTTCAAAATCCGTTTGGTTGTGATATTGAGAAATTACCTAATACCCTTCAAATGGAAATGATTGATTTGCAATGTAATGGTGCACTGAAAATGTAACATCGCGAAGAGACTTAAATTAATTTTTTTAAATATCTACCAGATACACAGTATAGACATTAAAAAAAAATTGCTTTTGATTTTATATCTGTATTTGCTACAACTTATTTGTGCGAACAAACTTTTTCCAAAATGATCATATGAAATACATCAAATCAAAATATAGATCGGCCATGACGGACAAACAATTGGAGGCTATTTTTAAAATTGGAACTAGTGACATACAACCTCAATTCGATAAAATATTGGCAGAAAAACATCAATTTCATGATTCTTATTAATAAAAAATTATTTTAAAAATTTATTTATACTATATTATATTTATATTAGTTTTTATTTATGTATATTGTAAAGTAAATAATATTTTATAAACCTATATTTTCATAAAATTAAATATTATGTGTGTTTATACACTTTTGGCCCACTAAGGGTATTTGATTTTTTTTTGTGGCCCTTGAATAAAAAAGTTTGGAGACCCCTGTGACTAGTTTATGGGTCTATGGTTCTCACAGCACCTTCGACACGTTATTTATCCTTGGTTTTGTGTTACACTAGCTTGTCTCAAGTGTTAATGTTATTGAATAGTTCTACTGGATTTTTGTTGGAATGTTTGTTTCCTGGTAGCCTTTAGAAAGACCGCATTAGTATTTGTATGTCCCATTACAATATTATAATATAAAAAGAGGATTAAAAAAAAAATTTGATTTACACTTTTTGGTTCCAAGCACATGTATTTTGTAGTAAAATCATATAACTACATAATATTTATACGTACTCATCCATGCTAGAAAAAAAATAATTATAATGTTATCTTTACAATTATATTGTAATGAACAAAATATGATAACTGAGGATTAATTAAAAATTATCATGAATTAAAAATATCATTAGGAAATTATTTTTTTAATTTGGCAACTTATTGTTTTTTATTGAACTGTAATATTTGATTTCTAAATAATGGATACATTTACTGTTACTGGGATCAAATTTATCAATTTACAAAAATTACGAGCTAAATTTTTCAGTTTCAACCAAAAATAGGTAAAAAAAAAATGGAAATAATTATTCATCCTGCTGTAAGTATAGTACAATTCATACTTCGTGTGTGAATTGAGTATAACAATTTCAGTATTATGTAATTTGTGTGTAAAATTTGAATTCAGTGATTATTATAATTTATAAAGCCAAATGTCTTTAGGACAGAAGCTGAATGTTATCCTATATTATAAAACATATTTCAAAGACTTATTATTTAAATATTTTTGATATTAGTTTTTCCATAATTTATTAATAATGTATTTTAAATTCTGAGTGGAGCTATATGTGTGAGTTGTTACGTGCTGCCCCTTCAGGGATCTAGAAAGATGATGATTTGAAATAAAATTTTAGTTAAATTAGAACAGTAAATGCAATGTTGTTTATTAGAACAGATTAAAAGTGTAATATCGTCGTTTGTCATGCAGAATATGGCCAAGTAGTGAAGTAGCGTTTGTTGTTAACGGCTCTGGTCCAGGTACATCTCTTTGTGCTGTACTCCTGGCGCTAACATAATATACGATGTCGGCTCCTTTGATTAGCCCTGATCGTGGAGCCAAGTGGCCTTGGGGTGGGTGTAACCGTTTCGAAAAGATGCTATTCCCACATTGAGTGAAACTGCCGCCTCGTAATGACGAGGTCGCATCTATGAGAACATATCTCAATAAGGAGAAACGCTTCTGCGTCGAGTAACAATTATGTACTAATATGTTATAATCAGGTAGATCGATTATCTACACATATAATATATAAATGGGTAAAGACCAATTCCTTTAAGGTGTATTTATTACGTAAAAATGCATTCGTTTTATGATAGAAACAATAGTTGTTGGCTATTTAACTTTAAGGATGGTATCTATAGTAGAGAATTGTATCTGGTTGCTACTTTTGGGGGAAGTATATAGTATAAATATAATTACATTTCAAAATATTCAGGATAAATGAAAAAATATGGAAACACCTGGATTTTCTACGCAAAATTAATTAATTTTAGATTCTAATTTTAACGATGAATGTATTGATTTTACAATGATGTGTTTTTTTTTCTTATGTCTGTCTTCACAGTTTAGGGCAATCAAACAGATTCGATTTTCTTCAACAGTATTTGGTCGATGGGAAAGTGAATTTAGTTGGTGAAAAAATTTTAAAATAAAAATAGTTTTCAAAAGTGACGGGAAAAACAACATAAAAATTAAGGAAAAACGGGAATTTTTAAGCAAAAACTGTTTTCGAGAAAATGGATTTTGGTTTTTGGTGCAACTCTTAAACAAATGATCGTAAGTACATGCAATTTTGACTGAATGTTTTCTATACACCATAACAATATTCAACCAAACACATTCCAAAATATTTTTTTTCGTTTTTTTTTTCTATAAATATCAATACAGTTTTATCTGTTGGGCCAAAAAGTGAAAAATTTAATACAAGGATCCTGATATCCTGATATATTGTTACAATAGCAGTTGAATAATATTTAAAATACATAGGCACAATTTTTTTTTATAAGCATTGAAAGTTTGAATTTTGACAAAATTTATCAAATTAAAAATTGAATAATTATTTTGTAGTTAAAAATGTATAAAATGTTCAACTTTCATGTCTAAGGATTCAAAATTTAAAACAAGATTCCACGTATGTATTTTATTCTGTTACCAAAAAATTTAAATAATACATAAGCACAGTTTATTTTTATAGTAATTTTAAGTTCAAATTTGAACGAAATTACATAAATATTAAAAAAAACCTAGAATAACTGTTTTAGTTATTTTGTTGTGATTGTATAATATTACTTGAAACTTCTAAAGTATACTACTATATATCTATGATAGTATCACGGTTTGTTATTGATGTATAACGCGTTATAAGTACCTAATGGATATTGTGATATGATGAATTTGTAATTTATTATAGGTCAATTTTTTTTTAATACCATAGATATGTATATAACATGTCTTATACTTAGACTGACACACCATCTTCGCTCAGAATCGTTTTTCTTATACAATGATATTATATCATTAAATTCAAATTGAATACCATCCATTATATAGTGACCCACTTGTAACCTACTGTACATCAGAGCACCTTTTTTTTTCATTTATTTTAGATTCTGAGTGAAACGATGAATGTATTGATTTTACAATGATGTGTATTATTATTTTTTTTTTATTTAATTTTTAATTTTTATATTTTGTGTCTGTCATCCACATTTAGGACAGTAAAAATGCTTAAATTAAATTAAATTTTTATGAGCGTTTGAAGTTCATAATTTCACAATATTAGTTTGAAAATAAAAAAATAATACATACTTTCCTTAACTGTAAATAATAAAGTTTAATAAATTAATAACTATGTAAATTATATTTTCCACAAATAGATAATAGTTCAGTGGCATATTTATATATTATCACGATAAAAGTAAAATTATAGATTCTCAAAAATATAAAGTCTTTTATATTCGTATAAAATGTCATTCTAAGCTTTAATTGTTAATTTGTCATATTAAATATTGTACAGTAAATCAAACAAATAAATTTAAAGTACACCTTTCTGAAAAAGTCAAAACGTTACCTATATGGACACGTACAACTACAATAGGTATTTGTGGAGAAAAGTGCATAGTAGGTAAATCCATTCTTATTAAAACAAGACCAAAGGATAATATTGTTCTGAAGTGATCTATATCATTTATTTGTATTAGAAAGAGAGAGACAGTCATAATTATTTGCAAAGTAAATATATTTAGCTGTGAACGTTACCTACCTCTTGAGGTGATAATAAGTCTAGTGTATATTTATTTGCTTAATATTTTATTTAATAAAAAAAATTGAAATTGTAATACATCGTTAAAATTCAAAAGCTACTGCTTTGAAAAATATTGAATATATATAATATGTTATCATACATTTTTATAACCGTATATTTATAAGTCCATATATTTGTATAAACTTCATCAACATCACAAACATTTTTAAATTATTATACTATAGTTCCAGTCAGATTTCAAGTCAAAACATTTAAAAGACAATTTCCATAAAAATTGCAAAATAAAATGATTATGTAGGTATACCTAATACATATTAAAAATAAGTAACACGTACCTTCTGCTTCTATAAATAATAATGTTTAATTAATTAAAATTGAGTAAAAAAATTATAGGCATATACTATAAAGTATATATTAACATAAAATATACTTACTAATTCCGTCTGCAAAAAACATATATAATGAACCAATGTTATTAATAAATAATTATATATAGTTATTATAATATTAGATACAATATGAAAGTTGTTTATATTTGTATTCAATAATGTTTTGACCACTTCAGTTTCTCTACCACTGTACCAATGTATGAATTCTGATGTGTGAATATTAAAAATATATTGACAATCTGGGTATTATAAAATACCCTTACTATCCTGTACGCTTCGAATTTGAGGTTACTTAAATTTTGGTTTATGGAATACGCCTTATTTTCTTTTCTAATATAAACATTAAACACATTACAAATAACATCGGTTCAAGGGTGTATTTTTGGTAGCAGATCTGAGGAAAGACTCACTCCCATGGCCCCTGAAATACTTGTATAATTATAAAATTATTGGAGCCCCCCCCCCCTTACGAATCTGTAAGCTAAAATTTTCTATCGTCCACAACATAAAAAAACGCTAAATACGCCACTTTAGCGATTGAACATTTAATTTTGAACGTGAACTTTTGGAAAACAATTTCTTATACATAAATCAACACTATACAAACAACATAAACTGTAACGTATTTGATCTTCAATGTCTATTTTTATCTAAAAATGGACATTGAAGCTGTAATGGATGAAATAATTAATATTATAATATTTTGTTGAGCCACACAGAATAAAAAAGTACATATTCATTTAATTTAAAAAAAACAAATATATACGTACCAATGGAAGCTATAAAAATTATAATTATAATTAACAAGTTATTTATTATAACTAGGTACTAGGTAGTATACAACTTGGTTCAACATTTCCAATAGAGGGACTTTTATTTTGAAATGTATTAATTAATGGTTTTTTTATATGATAGGAAAAGAAATTGCAAGCAAATAACATAAGTGAGACAGTACAATCTGCATTGTCAGTCGCTTTAAATTATTTGCATTATATAATAATTTTTTTATATTTTAAAAAAACTATTCTGAGAGGAGACGGTTTGTCAGTCTGGATATTGTTATTATTTATTATATTCTGTAAGTTGAATTTATATTATAAAATAGGGATTATTATTTTTTATTCGTTTCTATGGTGATAAGCAAAGCGTTAGAAATTAGAATCCCATTTTATCGGTTTTTCGAAATTTTTCGGTGGTTTTTCCTGTGCCATTACATAACTATTGAGAAAATCGAAAAATGACCTCTATATAAAGTACCATCTTGATCCAATTTACTAAGAGTTGAGGTATAAGGTACTATATGTTGAAATCAAATCACTCCTTCTGGTAGATATTTTGTATACAGGATATAGAAAAAAAAATAATAAAAAAACACCATTGTTAAGCCACCAACTTCCTCGCTGCGTTTAGAATCTAAAAATACAATACGGGTATGATAGTTTTCATTTGAAAAATATCCTGTTTTTGGATAATTTAGATGACAAACTATTATTGACAGTAGATGATAAAATATACTATGAATAACGCGTGGTGGTCGGGAGTAGTGCGCTAATTGTAGTGAAACTACAGTAGCACTCTTCTTTAGCTGTAGCGATTAACATAGAGTCGCTTCAATATATACAATGTAGCGAAATACTATAGCGCTCTAGAAATTTACGGTTGGCGTAGAGAAAATTTTCATTATTTTATCGCTACTTTTAATCTATTTCATGATAATTAAAATATTATCATGTATGTTTATTGATTTAATTAAGATGACTAGATGAGTGTATTTTTGAATTTTTTGGGTTTAACCAGTACCGCACTAATCAGTAATCATAGATTATAGATAAGACTATAATCATAAGAGGAATATTACAATGTTATCAAGGTGTATGTAGTATGTATACACCTTGAATATTATATTTTATATTATTTAATACAGAACCATAAATAATAATTAATATATTAATATTTTATTATCATTATATTTTTATTACGTATTTCATTATTTTTTCGGCATTTTCTGTGTTTCTTTTAGGTATTAAATTTTGTATGTAAAAAACAGTATTTTAGATTCTATGTATCATTGAATTCAGATTTAATACTTCCATCACAATGACCTACACAACGACAAGGTCCACTTGACACTTCACTATACAGCTAAGAGTAATATGTACTAGATCCATGCTTGCCATCAACTTTTTTAAAAAATGTTAAGCAAATCCAAATTCTTTGTAATCACTACTCCCTTTGCTGTATGAAATCGTTCCTGCCAGTGGCTGAATGTCTAATCAGTACTACTAATTGGCAATTTTCAATAAAAAGTTTATCTGTTTTGAGTTTTGTTACAAAAATACATGAGATACATTGAATAAACTTGTCTTCCGAAATTACAAGAAAATAGTGGTTAGCATTAACAAATAATGACCAAGTACTCAATTGTATATCTAAATAAATCAAAAAAATTTTTAAAAATATTATGTAGTGAGAAAGTAGCGAGCTACATTTAAAAAAAGTAACTTTAGCGATGGCAAGCTACTTTTGGGGAGGAGTAGCAATAGCGTTGGAGTGCTACAAAAAAAACAGTAAGGTCCCGAACACTGCGCATTTCCCATAAAGTTATAGTTTATTACGCAAATTATCAATACAATAAAAAAAACAACAATGACATACTTTGTACGGCTTCTAAAAAAAAATACAAATATGTTTATACGTGATAATTGTTTATACTAATTGGCTTAAAATGTATTAAACATAATATAAAAAAATTGTTTTAGACATTTAAGTTACTATTATCATTAATAAAACGTTAGAAATAATATTTAATTGTCTTATTCTATCAACATAATAACCATTTACAAAAAACAACTACAAATATTTATGTTATGATTTTATTGGGTTTGAGATGAATAAACTAATACAATATGATCAGTTTACATGTTAGTATAATAAATATTAAGTAATTATTACTTATTAACATATTGGTTCTTATCTTCTATAATATAGGTATTCACTCAATATAAACAATTCTAGTATTGTAATTTCAACTTTGTGAACATGAGCATAATTTATTTTAATGCAATATCTAGATTTTAAACAGCATACAAAAACTATATCTTAACTATGCCACTCCAAAACACTCAGTTACGATTTTTTTTACTAAACTTTCTCAAAATTGTGTAACAATTTTTTAATGAAATTAACTGACGATAACATTATTTGTAACTTACTGCTCGTTATAAGGAAGAGTTCAGATTTTTAATTTTTGATATCAATCATATCCATATTTTTACCTATAGTTCCAAGAATAATATAAATAATAAAACTCATAAATACTTACTAACTTGATTATCTATAACAAAAAATATTATAAAGCTTGCATTAAATCTCTTCGTTTCTAGTAGATCTATCATTGTTTATTTGCTTATTTTTTTTGTGAGCATTAATAAGTTTTCTTTCTGTTTTGAAAATTTAGTTGGTGTTTCAATATAAATATTTTTTTACGATTTGGCTTAGTTTTTAACATGGTTGTTGGTTGTGCTATCCTCAGGATTTTCCGCAGTTTTAAAAATATCCTTATAATGTTATGTGCTTAGGTAGGTACTGCTTTAAATGTTGACGCCTAGTCCGATCCTATTTAATGTTCGAGGTTACCGGACCATAACTCGTAATACGTATTGTGGTATGGATCACGGTAATCTTAAATTGTAATAAATGAAAAGTATCGTATCTTATTATACAAAAATTGGGTACATATTATACAAAAATCAGTACTAATAAGCAATGGTGGGCAAGTTAATAAATAACTAACTGTGGAAAGTTAAGTTAATTCAATTAAATTGCCTTCAAAGAAAAAAAATTAACTAGATTAGTTTAAAGTTAAAATAGAAAATAAAATAAACTTATCTTAGTTAAAAAAAAAGTTAATATTTTGATGGTACAATATTTTTAAGTCATAAACCACCATAGTATTTTGTTATGAACAAACATTAACCAAGATATTTAACACCGTGTAAAAAATTAGATTATTATAATATATAATTCGAAAATAAGTTACCAAAATCGTAAAAAAGTGGACGAATCAGTATTGCCAAGTATATTACGCATGACTTAAAAATAAAATTTACTTAACTGCATGAAAATAATAATTAATTATAAAAAGTTAAGTTACAACAGTAAAAATTTTAACTGAATAAGTAATAAGTTAAAAACAAAAATAATTAACTCTTTAACAAGTTAAAAAAAAATAGTAAAGTTTGCTAATAAGTATATATATCGACACCCCTTATAATTAACCAAAGCTGTGATGAGCAATATTATAATGTTGACAACCACTTGTACAATGATATCGTCATCATGGAGCGATAACCACGATTAAAAATATCTTTAACCCTTGCATATAGTTGCATTCATGCAACGTTATGAATTTTATATATTCTGGCCTTAAAACTACTGGTATGCAGTTTGTGATTACACCATCGTATTCGTTAAATAATTCTGATTATTTTTTTATCTTATTTGTTTACTGTTACGTGTGTATTTTTTAAGTAATAATACATTTAAACCGACGAGTATGGTGACCAAACTACGATAAATTTGAAAAATCATAAAACTGATAATATATGTGGTCGAGCCGGGAACGGAAATATCATAGGCCGTGTTCTCCGGCCACTGCCTATGATAGTTTCGTTCCCGGCTCAACCATTTTGGTGACTTCGACGTGATAAGCGATAGTGTGTTATACCGTTTCCTAAGAACCCCGGAACAGTTAGTTATGCATGAAATATTTATAGACGTGCACGGCTGGTTATGAATATAATAATCACTAATTGAATTTCGGCGTTAATAGACAGATATCCACGTCGCGCGCACATATAATATTATTATTAAGTCAGCAAAAATATTGGTCGGCTATACACATTTATCATTTTATTGCTATCTCGTATTACGGAATAATTATTCTATCGGCGATCGTAGGATTTCTATTGTTATTATTTTATTACACGTCGTATAGGACATCTAATTATTGTAGTACTACATTTTCAGTTTAATGGTAGTATAGGTCAAATTAGACAGGAAAACATATTTTTGAAGTGAAACTTCTTTACAGAAAGTACAAAAAAAAAAAGACGGTCAGGCACGGTCGGCATCAAGGTCGGCCGTCACGAGCCGCCGTCACGGACAGCACCTTTTGCATATAGCCAGGTGTATGAAACTCCGTGAATTGGCCGAATCGAGCGATTGTGGTTTTGAACACGGTTCCAGGGGGGGGGGGCGTGGCATACGTGAAATAGGGAATGGTAAACAAACCGAACCCGCGTAAGTCGTTATCCCGCCATAGTCTTGGAACCGTTTTCATAATATTATTAACCATGGGTCAACATCATGTTGGTGCGCGTGGAACCGTTTTCATGTTTTTTGTAGGTTCAGACTTCAGATCATAGCTAACCAAGACCCCAATTAGCTGATCGAGTTTCGCTTCTATATTGTTCTATGATATAGCGCCCATCACCAGCTGTGAACCGGTTAACCGGTATGAAACGTGATTATTTTATCACCTATTAACACTCACACGATACTCAGTGTATACAAAAGTTGAAAAGTTCCACGGATTTACATAATTTGAAGTTTTAGTTTTTACACTTTAATATTTTATGATAGTGGCACTCAGCCGAAGTTAACGGTTTGTTATTCTTCATCGTGTGAGTACTGTTAAATTGTACATCATTCCGTGTTTCTATTTGTATTATCGGTGTAATATTTGTGAATTATTACTACAGCAAAAAAGATTGTCACTTTATTTAACTTTAAGTTAGGCCAATAACTATTAACTAGTCAGGCATTTGGGTTTATGTAATAGTGATTTAATGATTAGTTTCCTTTGTTCAGTTCTAGTAAAACATTTCAGTATTCGTAGCTTTAATATTATATTAGGTATATACACTTTTACTAAGGTGTTGAGATGGCGCAGTGGTCAATTCATGGGGATTCGCATATGTATTAATCAGGTTCAAACCCGGTTGAAGGTCTGAGGTTTTTTTATTGCTTTTTTTCGTATTATGTCTTCACCACCAACGACTATGACACCGGATAATCTATTACATTTTTAAAAATATTGAATACTATTATATATTTTATTAACTTGGCTAAATTAAACATGCCAAATTCAAACGATGATGAGTACTATTATATTATTAATAATTATTATACTATTAATTAGGTATAGGTATATAAATTCTTTGTTTCTATATTATGTGTTATCGGTATTATATTTGTGAATTATTACAACAAAAAAAAATGATGTAACTTTATTTAACTTTAAGTTTGGTCAATATACTATTAACTAGTTAGCTGTAACATCATTTTAGCATGCCCTCAACCCTTTTCAGTGGTTTGTTTTCTTTTAGTAGCCCTCAACTCTTCCCAGCGGTTTGTCTTTCTTCATTGTGTGAGTACTATTACATTTTACATAATTATTATATTATTAAATATATATATAAATTCTGTGTTTCTGTATGTGTTATCGGTATTTTATTTGTAAATTATTAAAACAAAAAAATATTGTACGTTTAACTAGTCAGCCATATCGGCTTAATGTGCTATTAAAATGCAACTGCTTATATTATAATGTAATAGTAATTTATTAACACCCGATAGTCTATTATAATATTAAAATATTAATTATTTTTATATTTATTGACTTAGCTAAATCAAACATGCTAAAAGATGGTATTGAGATCAAGTTAACGAAAAAAAAATTTAAAACTAGATTCAGCGGACAACATTGCTGATGAAGCTTCTGGTACATGCATTACAAAAGAACCTAGTCCAAGTAACCGAGTAGTCGTTCAAGCTGAAGTTCATCTGCCTGTATCTGATGCAGAACGTGAACGACAATACAGAATATAACGAACGATTAATAATATATATAAACATATTGGTTGAGTTGATTACTTGGATGCAAATATTGGAAGATATAAAAATTCAATAAAATCCAGAAAGTGGTACATGATGAGGTTGTTCTATCATTTAGTAGTTATTACTGTTACTCATTCTTGGATATTACAAAAACGTATTTATGAAAGTAAAGGACAAAAATATAAATCTAGTTTGGTAGATTTCCGTGAAGAATTTCATTATGTCAAATAGGAGAATTAGTGCCGCCTAAAAGAGGTAGACCACTTAAAGAAGATAAATTAGGCAATATAATGGATAAAAAATGCAACGTAATGTCAACACTACGCCTGTAGATGTAAGGTTTGATGGTTTTTAACATAATCCTAAGTGGTCTCAAAATAGACAAAAATGCAAATATTTTAATAAAGGTATTACATATGTAAACTGTGTAAAATGCAATAAGGCGTTATGCTTTACAAGAAATAGTGATTGTTTCAAAAAATACCATATGAAATAGTAGATAAATAGTATTATTTTGTTACGATAATTTATGAAGACTGGTTGTCATTCTTATTATTTTATTTGAACATTAAATTTCTTGTTTTAAATATTTTAATGAATTATATCTTCATTTAGAAATACAAGTTGTCATTATATTATTACTTTATTCGGATATTTATATTTATAAATATAGGATGTCATTTTTATTATTTTTTTGAATTTTTGAAGACTTTATTTTAGAACACTATATAACATTGTCAATATTATGATTTTATATTTTTTATTTTTATTATCTTAATAAAAGATATTATTTAAAATAACCTAATTTGGACTATTTTTTTGTAGTTAGCATATAAATTATAAAAGTGGTTAAAATTAAAAATTAACATACTTATTAATGTTTGACATTGAAAATAAAAAAATAAGTTTGTGCGCATATAGTTGAATTTGTGCAACAGACTTAAGAGCTGTTCTTTTCAAGGTTGGGTTTTAAATTGGAATTTTTTAAATATTTTTGCCTAACTCTCCACTCCCAAATTAATCAAAAACATTTAACTTCAGCAAAAAAAAAAAAAAAACATGCAAATAAGGGTTTTAATCATTATGCTATCATAATATAATATAGATAAGCTGGTCACTGCGT
The DNA here is from genome assembly GCA_016617965.1 of Macrosiphum rosae. Taxonomy (NCBI): domain Eukaryota; kingdom Metazoa; phylum Arthropoda; class Insecta; order Hemiptera; family Aphididae; genus Macrosiphum; species Macrosiphum rosae. The sequence goes on from WHPZ01585499.1 coordinate 61,516, forward strand.
ATTATTTTGTTGCCGATATTAGCGACGAGTCTTTGAATTAGGTGGTCGATGTCCGCATGGGCGATGCAACTCCTCGCATCATTATCCATAGGTTACTATCACAGAATTATCTTAAATCTTACTATCTTAGCTTATGGTTAATTATATTATTATAGTTATTATTATATTGTTACAGTAGGTATAATACTATTTTTCCAATATAATATTATACTCAAAACATAATATTATGGTGATTTGATAATAAATTATCTATGGATGACGATGCAAGAATTGTCGTCGTAAGGACGCATATCGAACACCTCATTTGGTAACTCTTTGCCGATATCAGTAACATTTTTTTGTATTGGTATAATACACTGTTGTTCCTTCAATAGTATATTATTCACACTGAGGCACTAGCTGTACTTTTTCCTATGGTTAACAGCTATTTTTTGGGGGGATAAACTGTGGGCGTCACTCTTGAGAACAGTAATTTGTTTCTATACGTCGTTGAGAATCAGAAAGGACACTCTAGATGTAAGCAAAATCATCCTAAGGCGCACAATTCCTATCAGTTATCAAAAAGGGTCAAAATGCCGGAAAATTCTGTTTTTTACCAGAGCCTTGGAAAACGTGGAAAAATTGAAAAATATAAATAAATTTAAAATTAAACTATTAAAAAAGTTAAAACGGATATTTCAATATTTGTTCTAAAAATAACATAGTTACAATGTTACATATCAAATTGGTATTTATGTGGGAGGTTGTATTTCCCCGAAAATAAATCACATGTATTTTTAAATGTTATTTAATTAATATTACTTGTAAGTTTTAGAAAATATATAGACAGCGCAAGATGGACAAATGAGTAATGACAATATTAATTAATAATTATTAGGAAATTACGACAACAAAACATCAATAGCGGAAATGTGGGATACAATAATATATTTTTTATATTAATATAAATTATTTATTATTATTTTTCAATTTTTCAGGGAAAAAACCAATTTTTTTCGTCAAAACCATTTTTTCCGGAAATTTTAAATGAAAGCAAATTTTCCCAATTTTTTGGAAAAAAACGGTAAAAACCCGGGCTTTTTTCGGAAATTTTGATCCCTAGTTATTAATATTTATTTTAAAGCGTTTTTTTCATTTGTGGGAAACTGGCGTCCCACTATTAAAAATATATAAATAAATTTAATTTTATAGACTGGTCACACTGGTCACTCGTTAACAAAATGGCCATCACGATTTTCGGTTGGGCTTAATAATAATAATATGCTGTATGTGTTAATTCTTATCAGGGTCAGGGCCTTGCTTTGATCCATAGATAATAAAGATATGGATAGGCCATTGGAGCTTATCATGCGTTCATGTATTAGTATTACCATTAATTTTGAGGTTATGAGCAATTAGCATTTAAAATTTTGAATTGCACTATAAAGAAAAACCATTGTGTAATATTTAAAACTTTAAAACCATATAAGTCGTGATACGTCGTGAATAAACGCTGCATAGGGCACCTCTGACGTCGGGAGGCGTACAGGTGCCTATAGGTGAGCTACTAACATCCTTCCGACTTTATTTGATGGATCTATGTATATATGTAGAATGTAGATCCGCGGGTCAGTCCGGTCCGGTCATGAAGGACACTGGCACTGTTAAAAACTTGCTCAAAAGAAACTTCTTCATGACCGGCGTATTCTGCGATAACGAATAAATATTATGTCATGATGATCGATTACACTAGTTGTGATCTCTAACTCTAAGGTTTAGGTGATCTAAGGCTGCGCGTATATACTGAACTACCACGTAGGTACCACTTAACTAATTAACGGAAGGACTATGCATCGACGGAAGCTAGAGACAAATCTATAAGACAAGCAACATCACTTGCAATATCAAAGGACACGTGCAATAACCAATCACGTACAATCATGGGTGGC
>WHPZ01585502.1:0-16129 GCA_016617965.1 Macrosiphum rosae
ATAAAAATAAACTGTGCTTATGTATTTTTTAGATTTTTTGGTAACAGAATTAACTACTTACGTGGAATCTTGTTTAAAATTTTCAATCCTTAAATATAAAAGTTAAACATTTTATACATTTTTAACTACAAAATAATTATTCAATTTTAAATTTGATAAATTTTGTCAAAATTCGATCATTAAATGCTTATAAAAAAAATTGTGCCAATATATTTTTAATATTTTACAACTGATATTGTAACAATAGATCAGAAGCCTTGTATTAAATTTTTACACTTTTTGGCCCAACAGATAAAACTTTATTGATATTCATAAATCATAGAAAAAATAAAGTAAAAAGTATAAGAATTGATAAAATAAATATTCAGTAAAATTTTAATGTATCTACAGTTATTATTTTTTGAATTACAACAAAATAAGAAAATCGCTACAAATTTTCGTATTTTGTCAATATTTGAAATATTTAAATGCTTATAAAAAAAAATTGTGACTGGATTTTTAATTTTTTTCATCTGCATTTCAAACAATATACTAGGAGCCTTCTATAAAACAGATTTTGTGTAAAAATTCCCGTTTTTCTTTAATTTTTCTTTTGTTTTTCACGGCGCTTTTGAAAACTACTGGAAAAATTTTACTTCTGACCCCCCAAAGTACTAACTAGATTCACTTTTCTATCAGAAAATATACTGTTGAAGAAAATCCAAGCACTTTCACTATCCTAAAAGGTGATGATAGCTAAAAAAAAAAAGTAAAAAAAAAAAAAACCACACATCATAGTAAAATCAATACATTCATCGTTCCTCTAAGAATCTAGAATGTTTGTATGTAATTTCTCAATAAAATTTAATAAAAATATACAAAGTATAACCATTTCTAGATACTTAGAAAAATTTAGGTGAATTTATATTTTAAATTAATAATATTTTGGGCGAAAATCGAATATAAAGGTATGTTGTAAGTTCTCTATACAGGCATATTGTTTGTAAATATTTTTTTATCTAATACATGTTCCTACTTCCTACACTATCAAAAGATAGAAGTATTTAATTCGTAAAAGTAGTTCAAAACTTGAATCTTATAATAGTGTCTTATAAGGCTTACAAGCCGGAACATACCTACTATATATTGAACGTCAACTTTTAGATACAATAATATGTCACATTGTCACATAACTCATATTACGTTTTTTACAAACCATTCTTTATACATAGCGAAAGTTAAAAATATGTTAGGAGTATTTTCAAAAATAAACTATTGTTACCTATAGGTATATAAATTGAATTATAAGTAATAAATAATAATTAATTATGCAGTTATATATACCATCATTTTTAGGACAAGTCTTATCAACTTATAACACACCCAAAGCTAAAATTAAAAATAATAAAACATCGTTGAATGTATTATTGAATACTATATTAATATTATATAAAAAATAAAACACACCATTATTAAATAAATAACGTTAATAGTTAGGTATACACTAATACTTAATTATTTTATAATGCTCAATATTTTAATGTTTTCCGAGTCTTGTAAATTAACAGTGACGTTCATTGATCCATGCGATAAATCAAACTATAGGTATATCTTAAATGTTTGATGAATACAAAGTTATAAAATTAAAAATATAAAATTCATATATTAGATCATCAGTAACGAATCAAGCGGGATACTTTTGTGGGATTATAGGTACCCTTGGCGACACTTAAGACTGAATGGCTATATAGACGTCGTGTTTGAATTAGAACACAATTCGTTTACCCTTCAAGTGTAATCCGATAAGAACAAAAAAGGACCTCGTGGTGACATAACCGCCGGGAAATCGAAATTTCCACGGTTTCATAAAGCTTTATTCCGTGGATGTTTATAATGCCCACGGTAAAAACCACAATACTGTAGTTTTCCTATAGACATCATCGGGAAAGGTACACTATGAAGTTACAAGTAAGTAAACGATTTTTTTTATTTTGTAGTATTTATAACGAATTTTGTCGTACTTAGTTGAATTAATTTTGTACTGTTATAAAATTGCAATATATACTATAACGGTCATTATTATTTTTTAGATTAATTTAATCGAAATATACATGACCCACGTATAATTTATCCGATATTTATAATTTTAAGATCATTTTAATTATAGTCTAATATAATTTTAAAATAACAACTTTTCTTGAGTAATCTATACCAATTAACAATTGATTCAACTAACTTTATGACTTCCAATTTTTAAAAGCTACAAACATTTTACAATTTTTTATCGTTATGATTTTTAATCACTTTAATTTTTTAATAACAACATGTATTATTAATTTCATATTCCGAAGTATAATAATATTTTGGAGTATTTCAATATAAAAAAAAATTAAGGAATATGAACAATCTGTTTTATATATGTTTTAATATTTTTTATATATGCCACATGGCACAGGGTGATACCATAGTCCCGATAGCTTACAGATCCATGTATCTATTATCCTTATATAAAACTAGAACTAAAATTAAAAATATTGAAGTTCAAAACGAGTAAAAATATTTTGAACATTTTATCAAGTATGGGAATTGATAAAATAAACATATGGTGTGAATTTCAAGTATCTACAGTTATTCGTGTTTGAATTACAACAAAATAAGAAACCGCTATATGAGAAATCGAGTGAATATGCAATGTTGTAAAAATTTGAATTTAAAACGCTCATAAAATTTTAATTTGACTTTCTTTTAGACATTCTTTTTTATATAAAGGTAGAAACACATATGAGGAATCTTGTATTGAAGCTTCAAACCTTTGATTTAAAAATAAAAATGTTTATGAATATCTAACTTAAAATAATTTACACATTTTCGTGATTTTTAAGCCTTTTGTCAAAATTTGAACTTTAAATGCTTAAAAAAAAAATTGTGATAATGTATTATGAATATTTTTCAACTGTCATTGTAACAATATATTAGAAGCCTTATATTATATTTTCAAGCTTTTTGACCCAACGAATAACATTTTATTGACATTTATAGAAAAGAACTAAAAAAATTGAAAATTGAAAATGTCCGTGAACAGCTCAACATTTTATGGTGTATAGAAAATGCTAATATTTACATTTAGTGAAAATGTCATGTAGCTATCGGTTATTTGTTCTAGAGTTATATAAAATCAATTTTACCGAAAATCGGTTTTCGTAAAATTTCCCGTTTTTCCTTAATTTTTTTTGTGTTTTTCCCTGCGCTATTGAAAATTTGAAAAGTAGGTACTTCATAATAATATTTTGAATTTTGACCTCCCCAAGCACCAATTAGATTCACTTTCCCATCAAACAAGATACTGAAGTTGAAAATCAAATCATTATTTTGACAACTAATCGTGTACACAAATAATAAAAAAATTTAAATTTAAAAAAAAACATATCATTGTAAAATAAATACATTCATCGCTCCGCTCAGAATCTAATATATATATTATGTATAATATATATTGTCATTAAAAAAAGTAAAAACTTATAATATGCAGATAACGATAAAAAACAGCGAATACTGCAATTTTTTCCAAATAGGTATATCTTTATTATTGTTTTGAAAATATAGTTGTTAAAAAATATAGATATTTTTTTTAAATGTAATAGTTTTTGAAAAAAAAATCATCTGTTATTAATTTGTGTAATAAATTTAAGGATTATCGAAGTTTTTATATTTGTTTCAAAATTTAATGTTAACATAAAATTTATATTTAACAACGTTGGTGCTTACGTTTGGCTTGAAAAACAAAAACATTAAATTAAGTAGAAGAAGTAAGACATTTCAAAATATGGTATAATGGTTTTTGTTCTCGTTTGAATGATTAGCTTTGCTGCGCGTGGTCAATTAATCCGTTAAGTATAATATTATTAGGCGTGTAATACTGTCAGTGAATAAGTGAAGTGTTAAAAATTACTCGAGTCACCCAGATTATCGATTGACCTTCGGTTTTTTATTTATCCACTTTTATTTATTGTTCTTCCTCGTGTTCAATACCGTACCTATCATTATGTAAACACTAAACAGCCACAATTCGGTTTGAGCATACGAAAACGGTTATAGATCAACGGGAAACGTAAAACTACCCGTAAACAATTGTCTGACCGGATGCCTGCAGCTATAATATGCCGATGGCATTGAATAAAATTGAAGTGTATATGCTGAATGCCTCACGATAAAAATTAAAATACAAATCAATATTATTGAACTGATGTATACAAATAAAAAATGAACCGAATTACTGCAGTTGTTTATACTTGAAACCAAACCGTCGAACCGATATTGTTTTTAATTCAGATAGATATAAGGTATTGCATTCATGTACCTATTGTACCTACATCCAATTGCACTCAATTCATATTCGAACTCAGTTACAAGTTTTCAACTATTAAGAAATAACACAATAAAAATATCACAATAGGTAGATATATCTAACCAGTGTAACACTTTACCTATAACCTATCGTGTTAATAATATACGTATAATGTTTATAATACAAATTAATATTATATTATATAAGGTACCTACTTACTAATAACTAATATAGGTTATAACTAAATAAATAAATATTTACTTTAGATCTTATTTTTAAAATATATAAAACAAAAACATCATTTTGTTCACAGATATTGTATATGTGCCTGTTGGCATTTGCCAACAACGTTTGGTGCCACAACGAAGTTCAGGTTAAAAATGGTAACCACACTACCACAACCAGAGAATCAAATACGAGAAAACGAGGTGTCGGTCATTACAACCCGATGGGATGGGGTGCCCACGGAGTTGGTTCGTATGGAGTGCCCACCACGCCAGTGCAGGGATATGGAGTATCTACGACGCCGGTGCAAGGATATGGAGTGTCTGCTATACCTGTGCAGGGGTACGCGGTGGTGCAGCAATCTGAACGGCCAGTACCGTACCCAGTTCCGTATCCGGTAACGTATGACCGACCAGTTCCGTATCCGGTGTCATACGATCGGCCTGTACCGTACCCTGTGCAGGTGGACCGGCCGTACCCATATCCAGTACAAGTGGACAGGCCGCTGCCGTACCCGGTACAGGTGGAAAAACCACTGCCTTACCCAGTGCATGTGGACCGTCCGGTTCCGTATCCGGTGCAGGTAGAGAAGCCGTTGCCGTATCCCGTGGATCGGCCAGTTCCGTATCCTGTGCAGGTGGACAGACCTCAACCGTACCCGGTGCACGTGGACCGGCCGGTGCCGTATCCAGTGCACGTTCCCTACAAAGTGTCTGTACCGGTGGACCGGCCATACCCGGTGAAAGTGCCTGTGCCCACGCCATACCCAGTAGACAGGCCGGTTCCGTATCCCGTGCAGGTGGCCGTCAAGGTTCCAGTGGTGCAGCAGGTACCGGTCGAGGTGTCCCGGCCTTATCCCGTACTGGTGCAGCAGCCTGCAGCGGTGATGGTACAACAGCAACCCGTTCTCTGGCAGAAGGTTTCGGTGCCACAGTCATATCCGGTATACTCGACGAACCAGCCGCCGATGCAGTGGCAGAAGCAGCCTTCTTATTACTCAAACGTGGACAACAGCAAAAACTACATCGGCATGCCCGTGTACAATGGAGGTAACCAGCCCGGTTACCAGACCGGTCAGTACCCATCCGGCTATAGTATCGGTGTGAACCACGCTCTTATCGGGCTTGGCGTGGGTGGTCGGGGCCTGGGTGGGTCAGGCGGGACAGGCGGGACAGGTGGAACAGGCGGAATAGGCACGACCGGCGTCATCAATGGAGCGGCAGGTAGCCTGTTAGGGGCGGCGTACAACGTGATGCAGGGGTTGATGTCGCCTGGTGGCAGCATCACTGGTTACGCGACCGGACACAACGACTATCTGGGTCCCAAGACCACAGGATTCACGACCGTCATCAACAAATGAACAATACGCACCGGATGTATAGAAAACGAGTGGCACGAGGACGAGGTGGTGCATACTACCACTCCCCGTTGCTCTATTTCAATACCAATTATAGTATTAAAAAATAAAACAATGCACAGACATTTTAAATTATTTTGTATTTCTTCTTTTCCCCCAATTTTACATATTATATTGAAAATAAATTTATCAATCGACAATCCCAGCGCATAATATACCTATCGTACAAAAACCGTACGTCCTTCACCGCGTGGCCGGTGCATTTAAAATATGCGTGGTCGGAGACCTCAGAATATCTATACGATTCGTGGCATTCGTCGATCGATCTGCTCGCGCTTACAGGGGTCATAGCCCATAGGTATTATAATATCATATTATAAGTAGTATTATTATACTCGTTACATAATAATTATTGCTGTATCACGGTGCGTTTTAAAAATCACTCTCGAATTCGGCGGTCATGAGTGCCTTCACAGCTTTACAGTATATTATACAGCATCACGATTTTTGTACACTTAACATTTTTTTAATCGCATTAATGCACATTCCTTGGTAGGTACCACGCGAAGATAAAACGAGAGACGACCTGTTTAGGCCTACTACACGGTTAACCGCTGCACGTGTAAGCGGACCACTCGAAATATCCATTGTTGGTCCAACTTGATCGAAACGAATCTACCTATTTGGTGCACTATTATATGGGATGACTGACACTATTTCGAGTTAGGTGTGTGTGTATGTATTATATATTTTTCTTGTAGCGTTTAAAAATACAAACATTTTTAGCTATAAAATAGTAATATAGTGCATACACACAAAATGCATTTTTCCTATAGACAAATATCGTGTATTCGTGTATACCTACTCGAGTATAGTACTTAGGTAATGTAAGTATGGTAAAATAAACTAGTCCTGAACCATGTATAGATCATGCATATCATATCTATAATAAATTTACTTATTATACTTCTAGCGGCAGTAAGACATCAACTATATTTAAGCATACAATACAGTACATATACATTTGGGTAAGGGGCTTTGGAGGTTTTCAACAGTTTCTTCACACTTTTGTCAAACTTGAAGTCTATCATTATTGAATAAAAATCATGGTGCATCACCTTCATAGCTATATAGTCGTATACGATCGTTCCGAATTGAATTATAATACACGCACATGCCACACACACATATGTACCTACTACCTACCGTATTGCTCAACTACACACGACCTATAATATTATACATCGTCGGTTACTTTTTACGTATCTGAGTACAATCACAATTGCATTATTTTTCCCATCGCGTGCTGTGGGAAATTGGTCCACGATAATTCACACAAACACACATTGATTTAGCAACACGTGGTACCTAATCATTTGCCCAGAAAATTCTATTGGGTTTCGATGTGAGCTGCAATCATTACATGTAGACAATGAAGGTTAAATGAACTGTGTGCCGCAGCTTTAAGCATTTTAATATTCGACGGTAGCAAATAAACACGGTAATAAAATATTTTTAAATGCAAATTAAAATGGTCGAAATAACTTTTTATTGACTCTCTTTATGACGTTTATTTTGATTGGCACGTTATAGACGCCACGTCATATTATCACATTACCACACATATAACAATGTCAACATTATCTTTAGCTAACTTATAGCAATATTAATATAAGACTTATATTAGTTAATAATGTGATACGTATAGTAGGTAGGTAACTACTTATGTATTGCTTATAAATATGGTGCCAAATGGTGGTCACACCATGTTTGTGTATTATAGATATATGGAAAAAAAACTATATAAATAAAGTTACGTAATACCAAATATTCGGGACCGGTCCAACGTGTGATCTACCGACAACAGATACCCATATTTTACACTATAGTGCCTACTATAGATATACGATATGGATTTTAAGGTTTAATCCATAGATATATATCTAATCTATGGTTTAATATATATAATTATCGATATGAAATGGATTTTGTGACCGTATATTGTATTTTTAAAATATCATTTAAACATTCAGTTACCATTTAGCATTACTTGTCCGTGTCATTTCGTTGGTTGGTGAATTTTTTCCATTTTTTTTTCACGAGTGTGTTTAGTATTTTTTAATTTAGTTAATTTAGTTGTGTATCGATTTAAAATGAATTCTTCTACAACAATGGGATATTTATACAGAAATATAATTGTTGATGAATTCAAATGCGTTGCATATTTAAAAAGTAAAAACCTTTTAAATAACAATTGGTTTGCTCAAAAAAGAATATTGATGGCACCGAATGTGGTAAACAATTACGTGAAACAACTTGGTCCAGTAAAAAAAGACATTCGGGAGGTACTTTAAAAAAAAATGTTACTATGAAGTGTACGAAAAAAGGATGCCAAACATATTATCAGTCAATTCGAGCAGGAAATCCATTTTTTACTTATACAGACCTCAATGGTAAATGTCATAGTAATTTAGCTCTAACAGAAATAATAGAACTCGTCTGGTATTATGGGTACATTAATATGATACCAGTACATAATACAGTTTTATGGACAGGTAGAAGTAAATCCACTGTATAATTGACTGGTACAATCTGTGTCGTGATGTCGTTATTGATCAGTTTTCTAAAAGACCAAAAAGGGGAGGTCCTGGTTACATTGTACAGATAGATGAATCCCCTTTCAGAGGAAACGAAAATATATATGATGAAAATGAAACTCCTGTAGAAAATAACCAATGAAATTATGGAAATAGAATACAGGGAAAGTGGGTATTTGGTTTGTGTTGTAATAATGACAACAAAACTGAACAACTATTTTTCATTGTAGAAAAGAGGGATCGACACACGCTCTTAGTGAGCCAATAATAAAAAAGATAGGTAGAAATTGGTACAACGTACAACGGTTCACAGCGATCAGTGGCGAGCATTTAGTTCTCTGAAGGGCCATGGGTTTATTCATCAAACTGTAATGATCTGATAATTTTGTCAAATATTAGACCAACTATTTATTGTTAGATCATACATTGGACCGGTCCCAAGTAATAATACTTTTTAAAATTATCGATAAAAACAAAAACAAAATAAATAAAAAAAACGGCATTTTTCAAGTAAACTCAGTTTGTGACAAAATCTGTTTGGTTTTTTTTTTTTTTGGTGTAACTCAATAACGAATAATGATAGGTGCTTGACATTTTCACCAAATGTTTATATTAGCATTTATTTTACATGGTATAATTTAAAAAATATTTCGGTAATTGACGAACATCTCCGATTTGCTTAATATGTAGTTTAAGTTTGGCGTTGGCTTTAATATGCGTACCAGTATTGAGAATGATTTTTTCGAACAAAAACTGTAAGTTTCATGATTTTCTTACTACCATCTAGTCGCTCAATAGGGAGTTTGTCAATCGCTTTATAATTACTTTATCATACACCACTTGCGCTCAAAACATCTGAGGGGTTGATTGCACTTGATCATTTTCAGGGTCGATTGCACTTGATAATCTTCAGGGTTGTTTGACTAATTTCTCTAAATAATAACCAATGGTGATTTAAATTTAAAATATGTAAAAATAATCTATCATATTCGGTACAAACAAATCCTCTCAACACAGTAGGCGATATATTGGTTCCAATATATAGAAGTAACAAAGACGGACTACACCAATCACTAGATAAGGGCAAGCAGAGGTTCAATTCATGATTTAACATGCTATTATTATCTATGATAAATTTTAGTATATAGGCTAATAAATGTTAATAATATAATACAGAAATAATATATCATTAAATATTAAAATAATAATAAGTTATACCATATATGTGTATGGTTTGAACTTCTGAAAACAGAGAACAGAGTTTTCAGTTGGTCATCTTTTATATTATGTTATCTAAGTAAACAACTTTAGTTACTTTATTGAAATAAAATTTTTTAAAAAAACAACATATAATACAATTTATTATGAAATTTATTATAAAATAAGGATTCAATTATTAAATTAAACATTTAATTTAACAAAAATAAATGAGAATATTGTACATAATATAAAAGTATCTTAATAGTATCAATGTATCATTATTGTATTATACTGTTTCCCCATAAACCATTTAACCATATTTTATCAAACAGTATTGTGGAGAACAAAAAGTCCAACGAATCTATTGGGCTGATAAATAGATAGGTAGCTAACGATAGTGAACAATTTATATTTTCGTTTACAGAGCAGGTATATAAATATCACTCAAATAGTCAAATTAATACTTGTGCATGTTGAATATAATGAATAGGTAATGATGACCATCATTAAGTATACTTAATCAATGTAATGACGTTTCATAAGAGCCCCGATACTATTTTATAGCCTTTAGGAAATTGGTTGCTAATCAGCTATATATAGGTATTAACTTATTTTAAATGCAAGAATATTACTTTTTTTCAAAAACAAAACATATTTAACCAGTCATTCATTATAAATTTATCAATAATATATTAGTTTTTAATTTTAATTTAATGTTGATGGAATTCGATAGGACAAAAACATATTTTTATAACTCAAGGTAAAACTAAAAGGTAAGCGCAATAATTGGTAAAATATAAGAAGCGCCACTGGTACACTGATCCTAAAATACAAATATTGTTTTAGGCACAATATCGTGTAGGTATGCCTGTCAAATATGGTTGACGGACGAGTGCATATCGTGCCAATACATTATTTTAATGCATACACACTTCGTATTAGCCGTTGTTGTCGGGCCGTTAACATTATACGGGATGGACGATAATATCAAATATCGATCCATAAAAGTTAAACTGCGGTATGCGAGCAGCCAGCAGGTGGTGCCAATGGCGATCGATGGATATTTGTTTTTAAAGATAGACACACATCGATCGATGTATTGTTATGTATAATGTATATGCGTGATGCGTGATGATTATTGGTGCAAATAGGAGGGGTTTGCACAGGGGACTTGTGAACCCGCAAGTTTAAAATGTGCACCCCAAAAAATGAAAGCGTTTTTCAATTATATTTTGAAGTAAATATTATCAGTTATCACTATACCTGTACTGTAGGTATATTAAGTAATATAATAGGTATACCTCACTATAATAATTATATGAACCCAGCATAACATATTATTATGAAATAATCTTTAGCTTATTTAATGTTGTATAGAACAGGTCACACTCACGCTGTCACAGATACGAAGTTATTTGTGGCCAAATAACCATAATAATATTGTTTTATACATTGACGAAATAACTTTGAATACAAGGTAACGACGTTTTATGTATGGCAGGATACAAAACGGCCTATGAATGCAAGCGAGTTAACATTGTTTCCTTGTTTAAAATTTATTATAACACAAGTAAACAGTTAAATTGTGTTGCTCAAAAAATTGTAATAGTTTTTTTTATGAAAATTTAATATTTCCGTGATTACATTAGGTAGGTACTACCAATATTATCTATTGCCTATATATATTCTATAGTAATTGACAATATTAAATAAATAATAAAACCTATGTTCTATACAGTACCTATAGGTATAGTATTTTTAAAAACAAAAAAATGCATAAGAAATTGACGATCTAGCTAGGTCTTCCAGTTTCAAGCTGTTCTGTTGTAAATCCCGATTTAAAAAGTCCTTAAACTGATAACAAAATAATTGTAATGACATTATTGATTTGGGTTACCTATCTAATTACGTCGTCCTGAACTAGCAGTATCTAATTTAAATTAATATAATTTAATGGACAGAAAAATCATGTTAAGATAGTTGTCATAATTTTATTTTGTAAAGCTGTACCTAACTGTTTCATTCATATTAAAATACAGTACATACATATACTTTTGAAAGTATTGTATATGTATATATATATATATAGTATTGTACTATATATATATAGTGCAAAGGGTCTGAGGGCCTAGTAATTCTTCACAATTTGTGTACCCCCAAAAATATTGATCTAGTTGCGCACACAGCACTGATAATAACTGCAATAAGCTAATCGTGGTGATTTGACAATTATTAGGTCAACCCACCATTACCAGATTTACCAGTATAATAGGTAGTTAAATAACATGTACCTATTCTTTTACCTTAGTATTTATACAAAAATAAAACTTTAATATAATAATATGTTTAACGTCTACCTATATCATTATATGTTTTGTTCATGCGTGTGATGTTTCAATGAGCTTTATGAAATAGGTACATAATATATTATGTCGCACTGCTTGTCAACAAACAATTGGGTCAATTTTAAATTACAGTTTTTCTAAATGTTTGATATTTTTTATATCGTGCGCCGTGCAGAAATCGTGGTCAAGATGTCTATGGACACATAGGTATAATTGTGGGGATTTGAATACAATGTAATGTCACGATACTTATGCATTATTATTTATTATAATGCACACGAGATGTGTATAATATTATGATAATATTTAAGAAAATGGTCTTAGATTTCGAAAATACCATCAAAATCCGAAGTCCCGAAGACGTGGACAAAACCATTGTAATTTTTTGTTTCGGTCAGTATTTTTCCGTCAACTGATGTGCCGAATCTCTGAAAGGGCCAACTGCTCAGTCAACTGCAGGATGCGTTATCGCTCGTGACAATAACGCGCCGTTAAGAAAAATGATATTATTATGTGCACACACAATATCTGATCGCCATATACAGGTATCTATACATTCATAATGGTCATGCAGCAGCTATGTCGGACTATACTGGAATGCGTGCGCATATATATTTTTCCATAGAAACGTGTTGCAGTATACCTACATATACCTATATATATATGATAACATATAATAGGACGGTAATGACAATAATAGCACGGGCATGATTATATCGTGGTGTACGTCTGAGGGCGATGATGCAATCTGGGTGAGAGAGAACGAACCGTGAAGTAACAATGCCGGGGCCACGCGCTGGAAGAGACCGAAGCGCTGCGGCAGAGGTCAACCCGCGGGAGCGAGCGGTGAACGGCCCCGCGCGCGTGTTGGGAAATGTCCCTTGGACTGTGCAGCCAAGTACTGCACCGCCACGATGGAGGTGTATACAATATATCGTAAGTACACAAAGCAAAGTATATGCGCAGTGAACATCGCATCCCCACCCAGCCACGCCGTTTGCCGTTTTCGAGGCCTCGGAGAGTCCGTATAAAATGGATATTGCTCGACCGATCTGGACCACACAAGTCCGACCGACCAGTGCGAGGTATACCTGAAGCACACGACATTGCAATAATTGTACCCACGGTGGTTTCGTATATACACATAGATACATAAGGCTCGAACATGCAGCAGTTCTGGGTAAGTACCTATACCTATACCTATACCTATACGCTTCTTCAGCTTTGGGTACCGCGATTGCTCGTGTTATTTTTATTATTTTTTTTTTTAAGAAAAATAGAATACATTACATTATACATAAAACAATTTATGTTTAATTTTAAGTTAAAACTAAAACTGTTATAATGTTAAAATACCATAACTGTAGGCTCGGGAACTTCGTAAATTATACCCACGTGCACTTAAACAAAAATGTTAATAATTCTGTATATTACACAAAATATTTATAAGATATATTTTTGTATAATTATATCGTTTCTATACTTGAAAGTTTCTTCGAATGATTATTTTATACACATTATAAAATATTCAAAAATGTTCAATATATTTTGGTTCTTTTTGAGCTATTTAAAGGCATAAGAAAATTAAGATTTTTATTAGTTTTTTTTAAATTATTGTCGATAAAACATATTTCACTCGGTCAAAATACTTGAAAATGTAATGCAAGGTTCCTTATAACTTCTTCTTAGTGTAATTTATTAAAAAGTTGAGCATAAATTTACAATTATTTTTTATGATTGTCTGATGTTAGAATTTTGAAAAAATACTTCAAAATCGTAAAAATACAAATTATTTTGTATTTAGAAAATTATTAAAATTTTTATTTTCATAGCTAACATTTTAAAATTGAATAAAATATTTCTCACAAAATTTCCTATACCTTTAACAAAAAAATAAAGTTTACCTAAAGTCAAATTAATTTTTATGAGCATTTGAAATCCAAATTTGTTTGATACTGGATATTTACCGTAATTTAAATTAAATTAAATCGAACGATTTTCTTATTTTGTTTTAATTCAAAAACAAATAACCATAGATAATTTAAATTTTCACCAAATGTTTATATTAGATTTTTCTATACATGGTATAATTTTAAATATCTTCAACTGTTTTTGAGCTATTTATAGGCATTTGAAATTAGCATCTTTTTTTAGTTTTTTATCTGTCAAAAAAATGTTTTTCATTGCTTCAAAAAGTTTGAAATTTGAATTTCTCATAATTTGTTATAATAGCAGTAGTTGAAAAATATTAAAGATACATATTGTGCATGTTATTTTTTCAATTTCAAATTTGGATGAAATCAGATATTTAACAAAGAACAACGGTATTATTTATTTTGGTATAATTTAAAAATGTTATTCGTCGGTATACTTATTTGAAATTTTGAAATTATATTATTATATTATATACACATTACACATAATAACATTTTCAAATGCAATTGTTTTGTTAAAAATTAATTTAACCTACTAATGATGTCTAATAGTAAAATAATCTACTCGAATAGCAATATCATAAAATATACTCAGTAATATAGCCTAACATAATAATCCGTATTCGCTCAGAATTATTTTTATCGTATACAATGGTTTTTTTTTATATTATCATTGAATTCAAATTTAGCACATCCATTATAGTGACCCTCTTTAGACACATTATATACTGCACAACAGTGTGGTACCCACTTGCCCACATTTTTTTTTAATCAAATTTCATAACAGCCTCAACTTTAATAATTTATTCAATTTTATCATAAAGTTGTTTGTATTGTGGGAGCGGGGTATGAACTACTGTGCCTTATAGGTTAGACAATGTTAGTATTTTATACTGCAGTGCGGTAGTATAACTATGCGAATAATATTAATATATTATTATATTGTATAAATTCGTGAAAAATGTTGTGATGGATTGTTTGTGTTGATTATTCTGTCACAGATGTCGATGTTGTTGTTGGTGAGTGTTGGCGCGGCCTTAGTCTGTGCCGACGCCGTGAAGGCCACCGCCCCCGCCGCCGATGAGAAACCTGCGGAAAAGAAGCAGGGAAAACGAGGCCTCTGGGGCTTGGGCTATGGATATGGTGGACACAGTGAGTGGGACGGTCTGTCCAACTACGGTCTGCTGGGTGCCGATCACAGTTACGGACACATCAGTGCTGTGCACGTCACCAAAGAGGTGCCAGTCATCGTTGACCGACCGATCATCGTTCCGGTCGAGAAACACGTGCCGTACCCAGTGACCGTTGAGAAACCGGTGCCGTACCCCGTGCACATCGAGAAGCACGTACCGGTGCCCGTCGACCGCCCAGTGCCATACCCGGTCAAGGTGCCGGTCAAGATCCCGGTAGCTCACCATGTGCCTTACCCAGTGTACGTGCAACAGCACGTGCCCGTCTACGTCAAAGAACACCATGGGCATGGATACGGTACCTACGACTTTGGTCACGACCATGGTTTCGGTTACAGCAGCAGCTACGCGATCCACCATTGATAGCATTTTTGTACGCTGTACAATATTATTATTATAATTTATATTGTATACTATAAGTTCACCCATCCACGACTCCCCGTGGTCGTGTATCCATAACCGTTTGTAATTAATCGAATTTTATACCAATTTTAATATGTATATAGGTTATATCTTATATTATATAATACATTATAAGTGATAAATTATAATTTTAATATTACGTTATTTTATAAAAGCATCACGAATGGCTTCAGAAATATTGAATTTTATTTGTATAAAATTTGAATAAAGTTCTCGCCAGAAAGAAAATTACTGTGGGTATTAATACTTTTTTTAAACAATCGCTGTAATATCGTTCAGTGTTGTCAGATTGTGTTTGATAAAAAATGAGCAATTTCTTTGATTTTGATAAATTTTGTCAACAGTTTAGCTTAAAATGCTTATAAAAAAAAAATCATGCATATGTATCTCTTAAATATTTTCGAACCACTACAGTAAAAAAATATAAGGAACCTTATATTAAATTTTCAAAACTTAGATCTAAATAGAAAAAAATGTATTGATGTTTACAGATAATTTTTTTTTTAATTTTATTAATTTTTGATGTCTATAAAT
>WHPZ01585503.1:0-18336 GCA_016617965.1 Macrosiphum rosae
ACACGACACACGGGTTACCTATTATTCTCGGTATAGGTACCTACACGCAAGTAAATAATTAATAAACTACTAGTTCAAATTTCGATTTAGATAGAAGTGTTTTTCCTACCTATGGGTATTTTCTGAAAAGGCATCCACAGTTTTTAAATGTAGTCGGGTTTACCTACAGATAATGCTCATTAGAAATAAAAAAGTTGGTATGTATTGTCTAGGGATGATACGGGTCCTTAAATGGAACATAAAATACCAAAGTAGGAACGTGAAATATGGTCCTCGGTTAGGTATACTTACACAAATTCCCAAAAATAAGAATTTGAATAAATGGACATTATTAAAGAGTGGAGAAAATGGGCTCGAATGTTCTCTGTGATACACCCTGTATATATAAAAGCATTTACACGGGGTCTAAGGGTACGTTACGGCGTGGAATCGTCGTAATATATAATAACCCTTGTCCGTCAGCGTTCATCGGTCATCAAGTAGGGTGGGTGGGGAGGTCCCGCGAGAGGTTATGAATATATTATTATATTAATATAGTGTTGTCGTGTGAGGGGTACTAGGGGGGGAGGGGGCGGTTGTTGTGACGATCGTTGACACCACAATAGATTAAGGATCGAGAATCCCGAGGTCGAGATCCTACCCGAGGTCAAGGCACCGCAGCTGGTTTCTGGGGTCAAAAATCCCGACCGTCGCGGTCGCAGCAGCGGTAGCATCAGCTCACAGTGTATGTAATACGCAATCACTGGTGCTCGTATTGCAGACTACTTAACAGTATAATAATAATATAATATTACTCTATAATGCTAATAATATTTTTAACTAATTAAAATATATCGACGACGAAAAAATAAAAATAAAAATTTAAAGTATATTATAAGTAATAAGTGACGATTAAAATGAAGTAAAATATTTTCATTTCTATGTACACGGATATCCCGGACCGCGGTCCAAGGGGGAATTTTTCCAGTATATATCCGCGGTCGGGACGCCGATGATGGTGGTCGCTCGTCGTGACAGACTTTCGACGTATACATTATATAAAACAGTATTATAATATTATTATACTTTACCGCGATCGTCTGTCGTGTACAACTCGCAAATCCGCCGCCAGTGCGACGATGATCTCGGCCGGGGAGGGGAATCGTCGTGTCCGGAAATCGATAGTACCTGATGTGCGAGCGCGTGCTGGCGAGTCGGTTTACAAGAAAAAGCGAAAGCGTACGATGACGGTCCTCCTTTGGGAAATCGAACGCCGCGTGTTTATTCGCCGTTAACTGTTTATTTATCGTTTTGCCAATAGTATTATATACCTCTGCCTACCTTATATTATTATGAGACGTGTTTTTTTTTTAACGGCCGTCACGATTTTAACTTTGACTTTAACGAGCCGTCATCGCGTCATCGTAAATATCGGGTGCGTGCGTAACACGTCCGGTAGGAAGATTACGTGAATAACGCGTTCGGAGCACACCCGCGGCACTATACCGCGGTATAAATGTCGGTATATTAGGTATATACAGTCATATAGACACTCTATGCTGCGGTTATCGGACGAGATTATTTATCATTATTATTATTATTATTATTCAGTTGTGTAACGCAATCAGGACCGGAACGGGTGTGTGTAATACAGCTCTGCAAAAAACCCGCCCGGTGCAGTGTACACAACGCGCGCGCCGTTAACGGGACAAACCGGTAAGCAACGCGGAGCCGCTCGACCAGACTACTCGCTGCTTTCATATTATTATTGTTGTAGTACCTTTACGAATATTATTATCGTTTCTCTCCCTGTAATACCTTACGGTTTGTGCAAGAAAACACGTTTTTCCCCTTTCGTATCGTAATAAAAATTGTCATCACTTATGACATTATTATCATTATTATTATTATTATTATTATTTACGTCACTTTATAATATATTATTATATCCTAGAGGTATAACGGCGTTTGTTTGAACGTCGTTATTATCATTAAAATATATATTATTATCAGTAGTATAATAGGACGCGAACATCACCCGCACCCACAACTACCACNTTCCCCACCCACATGGCCCACCCATCTATAAGCGCGCTGACACTGACCTTTGACGTCATCGGGCTGCGAGACCAACAGGTCTTGGAGTCCGTTGGGCCCACCGCCGAACGGCGCCTGGAGCGTTCCCTGGTCAATGGGGTCCCGGAACACGAGCCGGGGACTCCTGGGCCCCATGGACGGTGGTGGTTGTTGTTGTTGGACCGGGTACTGGGGTAAGTAGCTGAAAGGCTGTTGCTGTTGCTGTGACAGAAGGCCTGGTGGCACGGCGGCTGGTGACCACGGGTTGTTGTTGTTGTTGACGATGTTGTTGTATGCGGGTGGCGGTGCGTCGTGCGTGGGCGGGAACCTGAGGTACCGGCGCCGGAACTCGGCGGAACGGTCCCATGCGGTGGCCGCCGCGCCGTTCCGCTTGTGGTGGTACGGGTCCGCGGCGTACCGGTAACGCCGACGGCGGTTTTGCTGTTGCTGCAGGTCGGCGGTCAGCGACGGCCCGTACTGTTGCTGCTGATATCGGTGGTTGTTATTATTGATATAGTGGTACGGTCGGATCATTCCGTTCGGGTATGCAGCCACCGCGGAACGCCGGAAACGCTTACGCCGGTACAGCTGTTTTGATGCCGACAAACGTGCCACTGAAAAGTCTACATCCGTGTCCACGGTGTCTGCAGCTGTGTCCTTGGTGTCTTCCGCCGTCTTTGCGATGTCAGCAGCCATGTCTGCGGTGACAGCAACTGAGCGTCGGTACCGCTTGTACCGGAACAACTGCTTGTACGTGGATGACTCGGCTGTCGAAGGGGCTGGTGTACGACGGAACCGCTTCCGCCGGTACGATTGTTTGGACGCCGCCGAGGCCATTAGCTGGGCGTACAGGTCTCGGTGTCGCGACGACTTGACGGCCATCTTAAACAGCCGGTTGTCGTGATTGCGCTTGTTCCGCCGTGTTTTGGACTTGTCGATCGAGCACATCTTGCACGCGGTCGAGTTACCGGCAATCATGGGAACTGGTTCGGCAAGCGTCGTCACGTTCTTCAGCGGGTCGTCCACGTACTGCCAGTCCTCCACGTGTTCGTCGAACTTGCTGGGTTTGCCGACCGCCGATTGCCCGGCCGTCTCGTTGCCGCCGTTCGTCAGTGGCGATTGCGTCGGGTAATCAGCAGTGGCAGCGATCCACGACGATGGGGACGACGACGACAGTTCGGAATTGGACATGACGGTCGTTGTTGTCGTGCCGTTGTTATTGTTGTTATTGTCCGACCCGAGACATCGATCGGCCAACAGCATCACCGCGGCCAGGGTGGGTAAAAACACTAACAAACACCTGTCAAAATGATTCAACAGTTTTAATGACCTATAGATTATGTTGTAGGGAAAAAATGAAATGTACAGAAATTAGGTAAAAATGAATTACGTCACAAGTCACGCTCATAAATTATATAGTTTGTGAAAACCGTTTTACGCAAAAAAAAGTTGTTTCATCGTTATAAAATCCGTTGTTTTTGAGTTTTTCAACTTAAATAAAACTTAAAAAAATAATATTATTGTCGTATGTATTGTGTATACAATTTTGTTTCTCATCTATGACTGACTGCGTAGCCAGAGTGGTAGCAAGAGTGACAAACGATTTATGTTCGTAGACGTCCTCATGAAATATTATTAGGACCCTTGTTTTCTGATACGTTTTGTGAGCAGGACGTTCTTCCGGCGTTGGTCACACATAATATCATACCATTTTATAAGTGACATCCGACCAAAACAATAATGTATTGTAACATAATATTTGTATTTTTTATTTAAATAAATTCATATACTATGGAATCCGAAAACTATAATGTATTTTAGGGTTTTGATCGTGAGAAATAAATTGGTGTGCGATTGGCCATTAGTTATTGCCAATACTTCCCTACAAGGTACAAACAAAAATTAGCGCCAGAGGTGATATGAATGTGCATTGTGCATATAATGACATCAAGATACCTAAAAACTAAATTATTTACTCGCCAAACAACACCACTCATTTGTTACTTATCATTGCGAATATACAATTAGAAAAAGATACAAAAAACACATCCGCTTGCATCAGATGCAAACAAATTGAATTTGTACCTATTTATAACGTTATTTGTTATTATGACTGTCATCATCAGTTTTTTAATATCAACGTTGTATTATCTATAGAGTTTTCCTACACCCAGACCACGGTGTGGATTTTCGTCTAGTATTATTTTTATTTTTTTTTATTCTTAAACATACTGTAATGCCATAATTTAGAATAATATTTTCTATTTCTACATAGTCTCATACACGGTTGCATAAAAATCTAACCAACCCCTCCCCACACCATACCAACATTTTTAAACATTATAATAGTAAGTATCTACGTCGAAAGTCGATAATGTTTTTGTTTAAATTTGAAAAGTCAAATTTTTTATATAGTCGTATTATAAAAAAATTACCATTATTGGAAAGAATAATATTATTTGTGTGGATACCACGTCTTATTATGACAAGTCAGAGTTAAGTCCGGGTCCTGGTTAATTTTAGTGTATACAAATGCCGCACCAGAGGTAAATTAAAGTCATCCACTGCATGTGCCTGACGCTATAATAATACACTGTGCACTTGGACGTCATGACAATAATAATATATCGGATGAAGGTATATTAATTTCTTATAGTTACCTCAGACGGTTGCATCTCGGTGACATGGCGAACATGACGCGAATATTACGAATGACCGGTGTCAACGCGAAAACGCTCCAGCCATTTATTTATGTGAAAATTAAATATAATACCTATACGATATTATGTAATCGGGTACGTGAAAATTAATTTGAAAAAAAAATTATTTTATAAAGCTCGATAGAAAGAAAAATGTAAAGGTTTTTTTTTTTTTTTAAAAAATAGAAACACGATTCCTCGGACACTAATTTACTATGGGAAAATGATTACGTCGATTTGATCGTTATTCGCGAACTGCTACAGAAGACGGTTGCGGACCGGAAGACGACGTAGAACTAGTGATGTGTTCTCGGGCCGGCATGACGGCACGAGCGGACAGATCGGACTGATGCGTTCGGAAACGGACTCGGTGCTGCTGTTGGCCGCGGACCGTCGCGTCGTCGGGACCGAACTCCCACCACCACCACCACCACCGCGGGAGCGCAGTGCCGACGGCGGCGGCGACGGCAGTGGCGACAAAAAAAAATATGAATAATAAGGGAAAAGGGAAAAAAATCACCGGGCCCATATATTATTACAGCTATAATAGTAGAAATACAGCTGCTCCGCGAGAACGGAAGGAACGAGAGGAAGAAGAAGGAGAAGAAAGAGGAGGAGAAGGAGAAGAAAGAAGAGGAATATAATATAAGAAGAGAAGAAGAAGAGAACGCTCGCGCACTCGCACACACAAGTGAAAACCACTTTCATTTGTTATAAACTTTCTTTTGCAAGGTCAACCGAGGACCGGCATTGAAAATCCGACCCCCCTCCCCCACCCCCTCACTCACCGACAACCCTACTCCGATAAAGCGTATGTTATTGTATATACCTACCTATTACTTTACTCTGCTCGCTTATAATAATAATAATAATAATATTATTATACTCATCGCCGCCGCCGTCTGTTACGACACATACCAGACCGGCTGTTGTTTAGGTATGTGTGTGTGTGTGTGTGTACCTCTGTCTTTATGTGTGTGCACACAACACGAACATACGATTTTCGTAAACACTTTCACTGTGTGAGTATATATAATAATATAATATAATGTGATAGGCGTTGTATATTCTAACGATGGTAATATTCGGCACGCCGAATGCATGATATAATATTATAGGTATAAAAATTTCGTGCAGACCATATAGATTGGACTTATGGATAGATCATCCCTAAAGTAAATACCCATGGGGCAGCACTCCCGAAATCAATGTATATGCCACATCGATATCACTGTTACCAGAAGATCCCCCTTGGTCTTTGTCCCATCCTATATGGATAATGGGTCGCAAAAGGGTATATAAGAATTTTCACTTTCTTTGTATGAACGAAGAAAAAAATTCAGGTCTCTATAGAAATGATGTGCACCTACCAACGTCCGATGTTTTTTAAATTGATCCGGGTGGCTAGAATGAATTGCTCTCAGTGGTCCTGCACTCCTGCGTTTGTTAAGACAGTATGTATTTATGATGGGCTGAAGGGATTCGCAGATCATAAATTTACAAACGGCAGATATTAAAGTCTTAAAAATGAGATGGACTGCGGGACGAACTTTGTGATGCAGTGGGTTACTACACATGCGTAGGACTTGGTAGAAGCTGCAAAGGTCTCTTGTAATAATCGAATTATTGGCTCATGGATGTGCACACGGGACAACATAATTATTATGAAGAATTACGTATATCGTATTGTATTATACAATGTGGATCAATAAACAATAATAAAAGGTACAACACTCAAATTATATATTATTAATCGGTTTCAATACCTATGGCAACCATGAGAAATAGCGCGAAACACACCCTTGAAATAGGACGTCTGAGCGAAATTCTGGGAGGGGTGTCATTATTTTAGATATAATACGCAACACAAAAATTTATCTTGTATGACCTATAAGTACGTTATATTTTATTGTATAGTATGTGTATAATCGCATTAATCAAACATCTATCACTTGCCCTTATTGTTTAACTATCATTTAGAAATGTTTTTTATATTATATACTTAAATACAATCTACATATACAATAAACAAAATAAGAAAACAAAAAAATGTATAAATTTAAGTTACCATACGTCTTTTAAATTGTTCATATTTTTATATATTATACTTTACTTATTAATAAATAAACCTACATTTTTTAAATTTATTTAATTACCTTTAACTAGGGCTGGGATTTTAATGCGAAGTCTCATGATTTCTGATGTCTTAAAATATAGCTCCTTAAGTGGAAAATGAGTTTTAGGTGATACTAATATTATCTTAATATTAAATAATAAACTAATAGTTACCTAGTTTTATTTAGGAGTTTTTGACAAATTTAACATTTTAGGAATATTTTGATGTTTTTTAAGACATTTTTGAAGTTCCAGAGCATTTTCATAAAATTTTAATTTTCTTTTTCTATGGCCGGATAGGTAGTAACAAACGTGAATATTATATAATCATTAATCATACTAATCACTAATCAGTTATTCATTTATTATATAGTACAACTTGTTTCACGAGATAAACTCATACAAGGATTACGTCACCGGTAATTTAAACCAGATCAACTACGGAAACTACTTGCTTAAATAGAAAACTTTTTTTTTTAAATAAAAGTATCATGTTTTTTTTAATTAGCATCAATAAATAAATTTTTAATCTCATTTTTATAGTATATTTGTATGCGATTTTGATATTTTTTAGGATATCATAATTCCAGCCCTACATATAATTAAATATTTCTTTAAAAAAAAGTGGGATCGAGTACTTGTGAAGACTTGGCCTTTTGAATCCTTCCAGGATCCGTCTCCAACCACATATAGACATTAAAAAATAATGAATAGTCCATTTCAGCTTATCTAACGGGAAAGATAATGAAAATGTCTTAACCATAGAGAGTCAATAGTAAAAATAGTTAACAGTATATAATAAGCAGGAGTCCCTCTGTCAGAATGAGAGACATTGATAAAAAACAGTCTCTCTCTTCCGCATTCAGACACGCGAATCGACCTCTATTTTGCAGTTATTATATTATAGGCCGTAGCCTATCCATTCTTCAATATGCATATAAAAAAAATTATGAACACATCACTTGTGTGTGCGTATATTATACTTTACAGGAAGAGACCTGCATCGGTTGCAAAAGGAAGGAGGTTTAAGGACGTCTGCAGCCGATTTGTCGATACAATAATAATGATATATAATTAAAATATAATATATATATGGATAGGCCGTATTTTATGTCACGGGGGGACTGGCCGGGAAAAACGCGATCAACCGGGTCGACGCATCACGACTATATAATATTACAATGTGTATAATATATAACAAGACAATAACGTATAGTATAATATAATAATGGTAATCAGACATTATATGATTATTAGGTACAAATTATTATTATGAAACGAAAAAAAAATCTCATATTTACTAGTTACAAAACAATGTATAATAATATTATATGGTGGTTGAAAAAAAATTGAAACCTATAGTTTTTTTTTTTTTTTGTTTTTACGTAAACCACACGTATAAGAAAAAAAAAACCAAAAATTGACTTTTCAAGCGGTTATTGTCCTGTCTGCCCTCATCATCGTTGCAAATTACACGACGGTCGCTTTTCTGCAGACCACAAGTTATAGGTACACGTTATTGTTATGTTATTGGTTTTCCTCAGTCAATCTCCCAATATCTGCATGTAGGTAGTGAGTAGGTATCATTATAATAGTTGGGTTAGGATGTTTACCACTTTTACATGTCATGTTTTCTTTTAGTCGTGCACACATAATAATATTACAGATACAATTATAAATCCGTTTGGTATGATGTAGCAACAGTTGTAAATTTAACTTGCATTAGTATTATAGTTAATACAAATTCATCTTTCTATTTTTTATAGATTTTTTTTTTTATATTTTTACGATTTTTTTCTTATTAGGTATACAGATAATAAATAATATGTAGGTATATTATGTATTAGGTAATTTATTGCAAATTGTAAATTTTTTTTTGAGCTTGAGCCTGAGTCCGGGAACTAAATGTAAAATTTACATTTTAATGGTTGTTTGTAGGGGGGGGGGAGGAGTTGTTGGTTGAAATACGTTTATATCTGTGGCAATAATTTGTTGCAAAAAATCCCGGGAATAGTCACCCATCCGGGAGCTAGAAACACTCAGAGGGTTCACGCCTCGCCACAAATCGTTAACATTGTAAGTCACACATAATATAATAGAAATTATAATATTATGAAAATATTAAAATTAAAATCATGAAAAGTTTAATATTACCTACATACTTACCTATTATTGAAAATTAAAAATCAATAATGTTATATTAGTTATTATTTTATCAATAACTTATTATATAATATAATATTTTTAAATTATTATAGTTACTGATTGTTAAAAATATTATATTTTGAACAAAAAACGAATAATACAATACTATTTCAATGCATTTTATAATGTCATATTTTATTGTTTTAAGGACATGCTTAGATATTTTTTGATCATAATTGTATGGATTTTTAGAATTTTTAAGGTCGCAATCATAAGCATCCTCACCCTAATTGCCTAATTATAACAATAAATTTTAATAAAAATAGTGTTATGACCAAGCATTATACCTACCTAGTGGGGGCTTTGAAGTATTTTTTATCTTTGTTTCTTTCATATTTGTATTGTTGTTTAAAATATCCATCATACTTTGATAATTTGTTTGTTATCGCTATCACACGTATGATGCTGCAATCCAAACATAATTATTTAATTTTCCTTAAGAATTTATAGCATACATAGCCTATTTCTAATTCAAAAGTTTGTATAATGAATTTATACATTGAAAAGGATGGCCTATTGGCTATAGGTACCTAAGTTAAAACATTGAAAATTAGGATTTTAAAAGTCAGAAGGAATACACGTTGCTGTCAAACTATGTATAAGTAACCTACACCTATTTTGTCAGTTTTTGCAAGCGTATGAAATTTGCAACTGGCATAAAAAACAACCGAAAAAATGAAAAATGTTAGTTACAAAACACATAAAAATTAATTTTGGTAATTTCTGCCATTTTTTATTGAAGCAATTGGCGCCACATAAGACTAGACTCACCAAAAGTAAAATAAAAAATAATATAATTTATTCAATATTGTAATATTGCAAGATATACGCATTGTGTATAAATTAGTAATAAAATTTCAGTTGATAAAAAATATGTGAAAATCAGTAATCTTCATACGAGTGCGCCGACTTCAATGACGGTGCCTGGAATAATTAGTACCCCCGCATAGTTGGACAGTGCTTCTAAATTATTTTAAAAATTTTTCACACCTACATTTTTGTAAATTAAAAGCTATGTAATATTTATATGTAGGTAGTAAGTACATTGGGTCAAGTTGTATATACACATAGCAATAATGTGGTTATTTGTAAACATAGTATATTTTTGAAGTTAAAAATAAAATATTAAATTCTATAAAATAAATAATGACGTAAATTTATATTTGTTACGCAAACAGTTAGGTACCAATTTATTGAAGAGAGATTCACGATCTTTAATTCGACAGTGACTTATAAAAAACATATAATCCATGGATGTATTAACTTATTAATGTCTGTATATAGTTATTGTACACAATGCTTTTGTGAGATGAATAAAATTGGTTTAGTGGTACGCACACAAAATGTTTAATTTCATTACACTATCAGGACAAATAAAATGTCCATGATCTCCACGAACATAATATTATTATAATAATATATACATTATAATTAATAGTAAAACGTATACACAAATCTTACCATGCCCCTAAAAAATGCCAGGTCAAGCCCTGGTTCGGTGCCTATAGGAATATTATAATTCATTGTTTAATTATTGTTAATGTTATCAATAGTTCATGATATATTTTATTTACGTTTTATGTGCTATAACTGATGTGAGCTCACTCGCTCAGTACATTTATAATTTAAATTGCAATAATTAAAATTGAAAGTGTGGCACAGATTACATAATATGCAATTTCGTTTTCTACCGTGCCGAAGATTACCAAAAATTAGTGATTAGATGTGACGCTAACTACATGCTGTTATATACTGTAGAGGAAATTACATATAATATGTGCACTTGAATGTAGTTATTGGTGGTACAAATCACGAGTACCTACTAAAATTGGCACAAAATCCCGTCTTCAGTTTTTGCACCTTCAAAATCGACGAGTGTACTTTAACAATTAAATTGCGCCGTTCGTGTAGGTATATTATTTTTTTATTTTTTTTGAAGATTTACGTCGAATTAACCAGTCACCATAGCCAGAACCACGTCACTGATTTTAACACCTAAGCCCACCTATAGGTACCTACCTACCAAATTGTTAAACTCGTCACTCGTCCACACCACGTGTATACCTAAACAATGCCCGCGCGCGTGTGTGTGCGTGTGTGTAATGTGCATAAGTGTTTATCGCCACGAGGAACCACGGTTGACCGTCTCCCGTCGCCGGGGAATAATGAAAGTTTATAGTAATATTATATATTATTATTATAGCGTGTGCTGCAGTGCAACAGACGTCGTTTTACGGCGGTAGAAAGTCATATAATATTATACTCTTGTACCATAATATAGACTGTTGCGGCAAATCGACGAGGCGCCCACGCGTGTTTTGCTAAACACTATTTTTGTATATTATATTATGCATAACACACGGGTATATGGGTAATAACTCCGATCGTATGTAAACTGCATGTAACACGTCGCTATGATAATAATAATAGTATAATTTTCCGATAAAATATTAAACATTATTTAGGTATACCTACGTACGTATTTGTATTAAACGATGGCGTTTAAACGGTCTTAGATCCACACGTCTTGTATTTTTACCGGTAAATAATCTCATAATCTCATAGTATATGTTGTAAATATTGCAAGTCAATAACCCCCGCAATTGTGGCTCAAAATAAAAAAAAAGAACTCGGACTAACAGTAAGAATAAACTAGTGTCCATGGATTTCAAACCGTTGAACTCCGTCATAATATATTAAAATATCATTTTATTCGACGTAGGTACTATAATTATTATTATTGTTTTCATATATGAATAAGACGTATCCACTGATATATATAATATTATATTATCGTCAATCGTTGGCACACTTTTGTCTTATCCGGTACCTATAACATTATGCATGATGCAACGATAATAAATTGACAATATAGTATACATTCAATTATACACTATATAATATTATGTGAAACGTCTATATAGGAATTCTATTCGCGACGATATTATAATATAATATTATATTTGCAATCCAATAAACGTTGAGTCTTGAGTATAATAATAATTACAATCATTATTATATTATAGTATTGCCGTCTTATAAAATCTGCGGAATAATACCTATTGCACAAAAAATCTAATCTAAAATATTTTTTGTCCAAATTTTTTTTTTTATGTCTGCCCACGTGCAGCATATTATAATATACCCGTGGGAAACTGTCGATGTGGTATTATTGCAAAGATAATGTTGTTTTTTTTTCAAGTTTTTAAATATTACATACTATCGCAAACTGCACCGTCTGCAGTCTGCACCGCATGTATACATAATAATAATTATTATGTTAGGTACCGGCTATGGATACCTATCATTATAAAGAGCGCCGTTTGTCGTCTTGGGGATGAATTGAATAATAATGAATTGCACTTAGGGGGCACGACGAGAACACACAAATCATCGTTTTTTTTTATTATTTTCTTTAAATCTCGGCGCGCGCGCTCGCGTGAACTAAACTCTGTTCGTGTGAAAAAATTTGTGGACGGATTGAGAAAAAAAAAAAAATAAGAAAGCGTGAACCTCTCGAAAATTAAGTAATGTGTCGACGATTGGCAGAGAAGAACATTCGATCAAAATCGTCTGCATGCTTACTGAATTGAAAACAAAAACGGTTAAATTCGCCGAACGGCTATGTAAAATAGCGGTTTAAATTGTACGTACACGCGTAATATTATATTGTTGTGTCCTATTCCCGTCGCGCATAATAAATACAAAAAAATCGAGAGAACCATAAAAAAAATAACCTTATGCTGCAGGTATTCGGCGTTTTATTATTATCAGGGCTAGGATTTATGTGCAACAGCGTGTTGACTTCTGATTGTTGATTTTGTCAGTAATGTCCACGAATCACCTCATGATGAGATAAATGGTGGTATTTTTATTTTCCATGTTTTTGCATATTTTAGATGAAATGCATATTATTGCATATTATATTGATTAAAGTGAATATAATTGCATATTTCGATTATGAGAATGAGAAAAATGCATGTTTTATAGTATATTTCATAAAAGTTGGTTTTTTTGTCAAACATAAATTTTATTTTTATAAATACAATCATATGGTACAATAGGTATGCGATAAAAGATTTGATAGTTTGACATTCATTTTCGAAAATTTGAAAAAATTAGTGGTCGTAGCATGTAACACACGTATAGTGAATATGAATTATAAATTTTATTTCTAAATAATTTTTTCTCAATTATATTATATTTAGACAAACAGCCAATCACTGATGTATTTCAAAAAATAAATATTTTTGTTTTAACTATATTTTTGTGTTTATCTTATAAAAATTTAAATGCATATTTTTGCATATTTTGGTAAATAAAATGCATATTTTACCATTTTTTATTGCATACAAATCCTAGCCCTGATTATTATACTTTTATACCTACTCAACAACAGTAATAATTCACACGCACACTTGCAATACTGTGGTGTGTGTGCGTGAATCTTCCGGGGTTCCCAACACCGAGTTCCATGGTAAAAATATTTAAGACTATCTTATCCAAAATATGTTGATAATAATATTGAAATATTCAGGATATCATCATCATATGGATCAATGCCAATTGCCATTGTCGTTTACACATTAATATAAACCAAAAAATAATAAATAACCACAAGTGTAAACAATCTTGGTATTGTAATGAATGCCGAATTTTTTTATGATGTACATAATAATATTGTAGGTACTTCCAATAAGGAGCAAAAATAATTCGCTTGATAACATATAATATTATTATTTCAGTTTTCGGCAATTTCAAGAGGTAATTTTCCAAATAATATTCTAATGATTGAT
Organism: Macrosiphum rosae; assembly: GCA_016617965.1. NCBI lineage: Eukaryota > Metazoa > Arthropoda > Insecta > Hemiptera > Aphididae > Macrosiphum > Macrosiphum rosae. The sequence goes on from WHPZ01585503.1 coordinate 13,871, forward strand.
AAAAATGGACTTTGTCAATCGATTTCTATTTATTTTACTTTTTAATAATACCATTATTATAGACTGGTGATGGATGTTATAGCAAACAAATAATTTATGTTTAACGCATGGGAACGAGGACGGCATTGAAAAAAAAGTAACTCTGATCAGGAAATAATATAATTTCCCTATAATGTCAATGGTTAGTTTTAATTGTATAATACTATCACCATTTTTTAAACATTAAAATTCTTAATTGACTGTACTTATAGCGCTCGAAATAGTTGTTTTTAATTTTTATCAATATGGTATGATATATAGGTATATCCAATGTGTACATACCTAATCAGTTATCTTAACCAACAAACCCATTTAATTTAAATGATGAATACATTTGACATTTCTATATTTTATTAATAATTGTGTGATTGAAAATATTATTTACATTCAATTAATTTGTGTTTATTAGGTAGCGTCGTGCACGTAGTATAGTAATATATAAAAATATAATATTTTGTTAAATGTGGATTATGATAATGTTTTATTTTAACTTATAAGAATATATAGCACATTTAATATTATTTTTTTTACGATTTGTTCGATATAGGTATACCTATTATAAAGTATAGATATATCTCTGATTGTTGTCGAATTACGTAAGCATAATATTAGGGGAAATGATTAGTCTTAGAATATAGCTACTAGAATTAATGATATGGTTTAGAAGAAAAGTAAAAAGTGAGCAGCGGACGCTCTAGACAGTTCTCTTCGATAAGAATCAGAAAAAAAAATCCGTTTTTGTGTAGCATAATAATTTACTGTAACGTATAATATGTACAGTTATTGACGTTAAATGGCCGTCTTCCTTTCTTCGTCCGTGATGAAATAATAACTACCTACTTAATTACAAAATAAAAATACATGTATGTAATTATTATATTTTGTAATTTAGGTACATCTTCGATAAGTACCTACAGTAGCATTAATAAAAAGATACATAATAACAATTATTATTATTCGAATACTTTTATTTTATATTATGTAGAAATTGTAATTACAATTACTTAACGTTTTGCTTTTTTTCTCCACATAATTAAATAACAATTAGTATTTTCAATATTATGAATAAGATCTTTTGACAGAATTACAGTTGAAATTATTTTTAATCATTATTTCAAAAAAAATATTACTATACAATGTATAATTATTATATTGAAACTCACTCTACGTGATCAAAAAAATAACCTAGTAAAAGCAATATATTTCACTATATCAGATACTCTGAGGTTGATCATATTTTACACAATATTTTTAGCTAGTCAGAAATATTATCAATTATTGCTATACTATGTTAGTGATTTTAATTACTTTGATCAATTGATTATTATAGTTTGTATTATTATTAGCTTATTATTAACTATAGTTGGCAATTGAATATAGATATCTAATTAAAAAATATCGCTTGGGCGTGGACTCCAGGCGTTCTTAAGTTATAAGATTAAAATATCACTACCTACTATAAGATATAATTTATACAATATATCTAACCCTATAGTAAACTAACTTAGGAGTACACATAGTGTTCTTACTGTTCCTGAATAAACCAGTGATCATGGCTAGGATTTTCGAAAGGGCCACATATTAATTTTTTTAAGTACATGCGGGTAGCATGAATTTTTTTTATTCAACACATCATGACATAATGTATAATTAGTGCAGGCCTCACAACATATTTTGTAAATAGGCGGCGGAGAGCCATCACTGCAGCTGTAATAGAGTGCTATAGAAAATCCATAGGTTTATCATAGAATATTTGCTTGGTATTCCAAATACCACTATTTTTGACATTTTTAATTATAAATACTTGTTCAAAGAATTTATTCCTTTAAAAAATACTTCACTATGACCAATAATAATAATAGAGCTAAATTGTATTTTTTAGGTATTCTAATAATCTTAATATTATTTTCAAACTATTTTACCCAAATAGATATGTCGGCAATATCGGTAATATTTTTGCCTTTTGGTACTTTAATATTATTGTGTATTTTCAATATTATACACCAACATTTTAAAATTATATCGATGACACCGTTATGTCTGGTGGACCTGGTACTCGTAGGTATAAACCGGAGTATAAGACGCGGGTATAATATCAGTAAACGTTTACCGACAAACGGTACATCCACATATTATTATTTATTATTGTTTATACAAAGTATAATTTATATAATATCTTATAAACAATTAACGTTTGTCCAGCGCACACACTTTCTAGTCAACTTGACAGTAACTATATACACGCGCCGTCCGGCAGGTTTCATAAGTTGGAGTATAAGTATTACAGGTGTGCACGCATATTGTACGTCATATTATTACTATGGTGGAATTGCCATTTGTTTTCAAAATTCCACTTTAAAGCTTCGCTATACCCGTCGTTTGTTACGTAATGAACGGCACCGATACGTCCAGCAGCATGTTATTATGTGATGCGAGCGAGGAAATTCACATCGGTGACGCGTTATTATCGGCACCGGCTGAGTCATTGGCCACTGCTGCAGCTGACCGACTCCGCAGAGCACCACATCGGTTCTCCAGCTTTCGTAATAATTTGAAAATAATCGTCTCCTACTCATATTACAGGCACTTGTCTATTATGTCATGAAAAAAAATAATAATTGACATAGAATCCTATCTTATTGCATATTGTTATGAACGCGTCGTAGGTAAAGTAGATATAATAATATTAAAAATAAGTAAAATTTCTTGTTTGAATATAATAATATTATATAGGAACGTGGATCCCGAACGATACTCAAACGACGATATAGACTATAGTGACCAGCACTTAAGTGAATGCAATGCACTAAAATACTTTTTGACAATCGTGCACTTTATGGACTAAATATTTGTGAAATATTGCTCACCGTGCAATTTAAAATAATAAAAAATCAAGCAATAGGTACATTCTATTTAACGTAAACTCACCCTCGAGGCGGTATAAAATGTGCGGTTTTGGAAGTTCTCATGCATCGATAGGTCAAAGATCTACCTAGGTATATACAGTTCATCAGCATTCAAATATAATATATATACATATTGGAAACAGGGGTGAATCTAGAGATGAGATGATCTGGGATGGGCCAGGAGGTCAGTTGACCCACAGTTAATATTTGCTGATCAAATTGGCCTCTTTTCAGATCTTGGGTAGTTGGACCCTGGAATAAACACACATATAGTATATAAATGAATTTTTTTGTTTTATATAGGTACCTAGTACCTACCTACACAAGTTTAGATTTCTAATCTGGTTTTAATAAGTGGCCCCTTGAAATGTCTTGACCCACAGTTTCCTAACTCTGGATCCACCCCTGAATGGATAAGCTTTCAACATAAGTTTTATTTGATATGTTATTTCTATATTGTATACTTTGTTGTTGCAATCAACATTACTATTATTAAAGGTATAGAACATAGGTCATATTTGAAAAATTGAGATATTTTGAGGATTTTGATATTATGCGTTATGGCCAGGGTTTGGGACTTATTATCATGAAAATAAGTAAAAAAATCAATTAGGTACAAAAATAGTTACCCCTCTTCCCTTTAATTCCGAAAAATATCAAGGTTTTTCTCTTATATTAAAAAATGCAAAGTAATAAGTATGTTTATGTATTTGTACGAATTGTACCTATGTTAAGTATATATTTTTTAAAGAACAAAAACAATAAACAACATTTTTTTTTTAGGATTCCGTTATATTGTTACGCATTTAAAAATCATTGAAAAATTAAATTCATATCTTTAAAAAAAATCAAAAACTTTTGGTGTCAAGTTTTTTTGCTGAGAACATTTCAACTTTCAACTTATGCATTTTTAAAAAATAAAGTTCAAAATTTAGCGGTGCGTACTAGATTGTCGCGTATTATATATGTTATGTTATAACCCTTTATAGTTAGGTTAACCTAACCCTTTAAGTCCAAAAATACGGTAATATTATTACACTATTATTATACTATATTATATTTTACAACATGTGAATATAAATAATTCATAATAACAATAAATTTAGTTATATGACAAATAGTTTACGTTTTGTTCATGTGGCCGATAACAAAATGAAAGTAATAATTGAAACTTCGATTATATTCTTGCCATACGATTACGATAACAGCTTGTTTGATGAGCTATTATGTAAAAGTATAATGGTACAGGCATACAGTTTACACAATTTAATTTATAAGTGTATAAAATTGATATGTGTAATACACCAAATAGTGTGCAGGGTGATTCAATAAGCATGCTCACCCCTTTTTCATCCTTTAATAATGTATTTATTTATTTTATTTTTAATGTATTCATCCTAATCTTTTTTTAGTATTTACCTGTAAACATTTACAACAATATGTTCAATTACTTACATTAGATATTCACAATAGGCACCGGAAGTCTTAAAGACAGAGTGGGTACATAGAAAATATAAACAC
>WHPZ01585503.1:26426-46658 GCA_016617965.1 Macrosiphum rosae
ATCTAGAACATCATACACCGAATATTAAATAACGCATTGAACAATGTTTGAGTCATATAGAGTTGGTACATTTAACGGGAAACGAAGTGCACGGGATCAGCTAGTTCACTATAAATTTTTTAGATAGGTATTTTAATTAAATAGATAAACAAAATGTGTTGATGTTAAAAGTTTGTCTAACTAAATAACTGTAAAAATTACAAATAAAATACATTTTTAAATGTGTTCAATAAAATATGTCTAAATAGTTTCATTTTTTGTAATGGTAACTTACTGACTTCACAAATTGAAACATATTGATAGTACTTGCTGTTTTTTTTAGATTGAAATATTATCTTCAACGTTTATTTTTGTTTTCATACTTACTATTTTATATGATTTTTTCAATTTTGAATACTATTAATTTTAATAAATATTTGCACTTGGATAAGTTTTGTAACTTCAAAAATATTGTTTATTTCCCAACTTTAACACTTAATTAAATGAGGTATAACATTTTTGATACTTCATTATCGTCCGTCGCAATTGATGTATTATTATTATTACCTTTCTGAATTCCATAATTTTTTTTTCACCTGTGATTTCTAGTGGAATTGACGTGTAACCTTTTTTGGAAGGGTCAAAAAGGAAATTACAAGCTCTCAATAGTATAGCTTCCCAACTTAGGTAATTGATAGTTGGGAAAATATATTCCTGGGAAAAAAAATTCACAGTACCATTATACTGGGCACTTTAAATTCAATTTAGTATAAATAATTTAAAAGAATTATTTTACAAATCATATAATAATAATAATAATAATAATAATATAATATCATCTAAGGTGAATATAAAAATATTAGAAATAAAATTAATTTTATGTGAAAATTGTTATGAAATACAATTGCACGATTGCACGTTCAATTTCATTAAATATAAATCATTTTATAAATTATATAATAATAATATCGCTTAAACTGAGTATAAAAATATCAGAAATAAAATTAACCTAACTGCAATAGGTTACTTTTTATATCTTGAGACGATGATTTGTGATATCCACCTGAGATATTTTAAGCATAAATCGGCGTCAAAAATCTATGAAGGGGGGAGGGGGACAATGATCCCAATAAAATTAATGCAAGCGACACTATAAACGGTAAAATATTATACAAAACCTTTTCATCTAGCCCAAGAAATAGTCAAACATTGTTTAGGGGGAGAGGCTTTCCGACTATACCCTATAGTTAAGCGCACCTTATCTATAATATATATAGGTTATGGCACAATTTAATTTACCATTGATAGTATTTTTAGGTATATTAATTGTCAGCAAAACTATATTGCGTTTCCTGATTTACCGATCGTGTTGTACTCCATTATTCTCTGTAGTTATAAACGCATAATAGTACCACCAATGGTGGGCAAGTTAATGAAAATAATTAACTGTGACAAGTTAAGTTAATTGAATTAAATTGCCTTCAGTCGAGTTAAGAGTTAATTTTTTTGAAGGTACAATATTTTTAAGTCATAAACTGCCATAGTATTTTGTAATACATAAACATTTACCAAGACGTATAACACTGTGTAAAAAATTATATTATTATATTATAATATGCGAAAATAAATTATCGAAATCGTAAAAGAGTCGACGAATTAGTATTTTCTAGTTGATTACGTATGACTCGAAAATTAATTTAACTTAACTGAACGACAATGATAATTAACTATAAAAAGTTACATAAAAGTTACAACAATACAAAATTTAACTGAATAAGTCTAGAAGTTAAAAACAAAAATAATTAACTAGTTGAGTAAAAACGTTAAAAAAATTAATTTGCCCACCTTTGAGTACCACATGTCCACATACACACCTAATAATATAACCTAACACAATTCGATGGGCGAAGGCACACGCTGCAGTATCGATCATTGCCTATAGGTAATACTTAACGATTTCGAGAAACTGTTACGTCGTTGTGTTACATACTTTTATATTTATTTATACGCTCAGCTCGTGTGTAATTTATGCCGAAACGAAAACCCGACACGTTGCGTCTTCCGTAATAATTTCTCCTTTCCCCGCCCAACTCTCGAGACGCTCACTCTGCGGCCGTGAATTCATATTGTTTTTATTTTTTTTTTCCTTTCCACACGCACACACATAACAATATGATACCTGATTATCATCAATGTTATTATTATTATTTTATTCTTGTACAGTAATTTACACATTTTTTTTTTAATCACATATCGACTACGATATGGCAACAGCTAATGTAAGATTGTAAACATTAAATAAGTTTTGACACACATTTGATGTGGACGTGGACGCAATAGGGAGGGCTTGAGGGGGGCTAGACCTACTAAAACTTAGTCTTCGTCAATGAAGTATTAAGTAAATACATTAATTGTTTCTACAGTTTTAAAATTAAACTCAATAAAAATTATTTTTAATTTTGTTATTGTGACACAGACGTACGAACGTATTTATCATAATATGCGAAGATCGAAGGTGATATAAACATGGACAAAAAGAATTGTTGTTTTTTCATACAAAAATATGTGGTATATGAGAATAATATATGACCGTCCATAGTATAATGTTTTACCACATGAATTTCGAAAAATAACCTATACATGTTATGTAATTATGATACGCGGAAGTAGTTAGATGACGTTTTTTGTTTTAAAAGTTTAAATTTCTTTTAGATATCGACAATAATTTGAGTGGAGAGTGGATGTTTCATCAAGAAACAATATTTTGTAGGTACGGTTAACATTCATAATTTATTATTTCATGAAATAAACTAGAAGCGTCAGATAAATGTACCTATAAAGAGTTGTGTTATTTCATGAACTTTCATTCTTTTAGCTGTATGTCCGGAAGGATAAACATATTAAAAAGTATTATATTTTGTTTATAATCAACAAGATCAACAGATGGCTTATACAAATGTCATACAATCCTAACCTATGCGTGTGCATGCGCATGCATTGAAAACAACATTTATACACAATTAAACAATATAATATGGTTGACGGAGTAGCCGAACGGACTAAGGCTTCGGCTGCGACGCAGCCGACCCGAGTTCGATTCCTTGGCCATTGGTGGCATTTTTCTTTGGACAAGTCACGGTGTCCGGACAACAAGTGCGCCATCCCCCACCCGGGCATGGCAGATATCTACGGGTGTCCGGCTTTAAAGATCAATAAAAAAAAACTAATAATAATAATATATATATTAATATTTGTCTGTCTGTCCTTAATTAATAGACTCAAAAACTACTGGACCGCTTTCAATACAAGTAATATCCATAGATTCATTGAGACTTGGAGAGTGTTTATATTGTTTATTAGATAGGTATGTTTTCAACCCGTATATGTAACTAAAGGGTAGCTTTAAGTTCTCACATAAATTTTGTTTCAGTATACGAAAATATATTTTTTGTTTATTTAAATGGTTACCATATGGTTATATATTATATTATATTACTATTATAGTTATTAGAAATATGGTAAAATATATATATTTTTTACAAATATATTTATAAAAAAATGGGGTTAGCGGGTACCCGACGCTCTGCTGTAAAGCATCCATTACATTAGGTTTCTAGAGATTCATTGTAATAGATGTGTTAAATTTGAATTCAATGATATAATATCATTGTATACGAACAACGATTTTGAGCCAAGATGGTCTTATAATATAGCTTATAATATTAATAGCTATAGCTTATAAGTAGATATATTTTATGATATCATTGGGATTAAAATAATTTAATAATTGTAGTAGGTAGGTTAAATAAACTTTTGTCTAAAAAATTGCATTTGAAAATGTAATTGTGTGTATAAAATATATTAATATACGTAGGTACCTACTCCAAGAGTTTCAAGTACCCACATACAATATTTTTAAATTACAACAAAATAACTATATTTTTTTTTTAATAATATATGTACTTTTTTCCAATTTCGAACTAAAAAAACTTTGAAAATGTAAACACAGTTTAAATATTTTTTAGATTTTTAGATTACATAACAACTACTTGCTTGGTATATATTTTAAATCCTTAGCTACAAAAATTTAACATTTTATAAATTTTTTACTATAAAATCAAATTTGTACATTTTCAATTAATTAAAAAGCAAAAAAAAATCTTGTATATGCATTTTTATAAAACCGATATTGTAACAATGTGTGAGGAGCCTTGTATTTTCATGCTATTTAACCCAACAAATACAATAATATTGACATTTATAGAAAACAAAACTAAAAGTTTGAAGATTAAAAATGTTCACAAACAGTTCAAAACGGATTAAAATATTTTGAAAATGTTATCAAGTAAAGAAAAATATAATATAAACAAATAGTGTAAATTTCAAATATTTACGGTTATTCGCTTTTGAATTACAACAAAATGAGAAAATCGCTCCATGAGAAATTTTATGAATGTCAAATGTTGTAAAAATCGTGTCTACAAACACTCTTTATTGTAAAATCAATACATTCATCGCTCCGCTCAGAATCTAAACACAAATCATTGGCACAGGCAAATCCGAGAGGGATAACTATAGTATTATATATTTATACACAGGTAAAAATATAAAATTTAATAGGCTATACCAAATATCCAACCACCTCGCCGAAGCACTCAATCCGGACCCCAACAATATACACAAGATCATACAATTTCTCAAGCAAACGAATCTTATAAACAAACTGTAAATTGTAAATAATACTAATCACTTAACCTCTCTCCTAATTATTACTATCTTGTCTTGTTTTAAATACTAAATAATTACTTTGTTTACCTTTTTAAATATTAATGTAATATGTAAATATACTTAAAGATAATAATGTATTGTTACATCCAATGGCCATAGACGCCGCGGATAGCTGTTTAATAAAAAAAAAAAAAAAAAAAAAAAAAAAAAAATTAATATGATAAGATAGTATTGTTGGCCACTTTCAGGATCGAATGATTGTAATTATTATCGCCGGTAGACTACAGTAGATTTTCATTGTGCGTTACTTATAATATTCGTTATTGCAGTTTTCAATTTAATTTATAATTTTTAGTGCACGTACGAAATTTTCAAATAAATAAATAAGCAAACATGTTTTCCGTCTGTGTATGTACACTTATTAATTGTATACGTATACAATAAATATGTTATCGTATCTAATAATATATATATATATATTATATTATATATACAATATACCACAAGATAGATTATTAGTTTTTTTATATAGTAACAACGTTGCGGCGCCGTTTCACGAAATTTAAACGCGGGAATTGATAAATTAACAATATAATATTCCAATGTTATTAATGTATTAAATGGCTAACATGGATAACAATAAATATAATATTATTATAGTGGCGATTGTGGTCCATAAGTTTTCCAGTATAGTTGGTGACGAAACAACGCTGCACAACAATGGCTTTACTCTATTTATTGTTTTCGAAATATACCTACGACTGTCTCAAAAGCGACAATGTTACCAATAAGTATTTTCCGATCAGCCGTTCTAATGTGTCTTTTTGTCATGATTTATTTTTTTTTAATTGGTGAAAGTGAATTTTCGGAAGTCCGTTCCGTCAATCACAAACCAAGGTCAAAGTTTTTCGGCTGGACCTTTTTTTATTTTTATTTGTTTATAGGAGCACAACAAATTACCAACGGAACAATCCCCAAGCTACCACACTACAGATGGAAATATTCACATTGTAACTCTTATAGAAATGAGTGTACCCATATTAAATTAAAAAAAAGTATCATATTATTATAATAATATATTAACTTAATATAAGATAGAAATTAAACCAGTGACAAAAAGTCATAACTATACCTGTTTGTAATAACGTTCATATAAATTGAAAATATGGTTTATATTGCTTATACCTACGTTTGTAATTAGTTTTGGAAAATCCCAAACTATAGGTATAGTTTGCCAGAGCACATGGTATTATTAATTATTTTTAAGTATTATGTAATAAGTACATCTAGCAGGGCGGCTATAAGCCTTTAGGCATTTCGTATTTTCGCCACCTAGTGCGATATTATAATAATATGTGTCCATATCTATGGTCATAATTCAACTATCCTAACTATAAACTTAAAATTAACTTCCGGCGCCGACGCATCGCTAAAGCACGTGCAATTATAGAAACGCAATAGAAACACTAAACAGTATAATTTTTAAGTCTTTGGACGTAAATGACAAAATAAATGTCGTCGTCTTTGTAAAGTAATTCTCACCACAATATGATGTAAAAAAATTCAGCAAATCGAATAAATCTTCGAGTTCAAACTCGACAGCTTATGAAAAACGAATACGGATCAAACTGCAGACGCTGTTACTGTAAAAAAAGTTCGGAATCTACTCATGCGTAGGTACTCGTAATATATTATACTAGAGAACCACGGTGAAATGCATGCATACGACCAAAATCGATTTTCAGATATTATTAGAAATTTAAATCCAAGACTCGCCAATTTCAACACGGTCCGGGCCGATCTCAAAACTAAATCGAGACCTACGGTGCAGGCCTTCCCTCGAGTATTCCACGTGACCGGTTTGATGTTATTCGTTAAACGTTGAAAAAAAAAAGTTCGCCTGTGTACGACATCGCCACCGGCCATATGATTCCACTTCGTTCGTTACCAAAATCGTAGTGATCGAACGACTTTCAGATTTTCGAACGTTTAGAACCGGCCGTATGCGCACGGTGGCCCAATGACCACTGTATAAATAATATAGTATAGGTAGTAGGTACCTAATCCCGCAGCATGTACCTATATACCATAGGCGCCAGCTACTGTCTGTGGACGAAAAATGGCGTTATGGCCATAGAAAACCGGTTGAATAGGAAGTCATTGGGCTGTTATTGTCAGATTCAATAAAAAGAAAAATATATATTTAATTCAGACGAGTATATTATATTATAGCCAATAGCGATAGGTGCGTACGCGGTGGTAATTCGCGTGCCGTGTTTATTATAGTATAATGCATACATATATATATATATATATATATGGACGAGTGGAGAAAAACTTTCGTATTTAACGCTTTATGTATTAATATAATATTATTATTATGCAGGTCGGAATCAACTATTCAAAACAGTATAGTATAGGGACTATAATGCATCATGTATTTCGTCATGATATTATAATAATATAATAAACACGTGGAGCAGTTAGCCGGTGAGATTTTCAAATCACCCCCCCCCCCCCAAAAAAAAGTGTTTATCCGATGCTTGAAAAATAACTAAATAATGCAACGTCAGAAACAAACGCGAGTGATTTAGTCCTTGCTAGACATATGACATTACTATTAATAATGACTAATGTAATCCACTTAGTTAGTACCTAGTAGTTGTCTGAATATTATGATCGTTTACCGGAATTACTTTCGTGAACCCAATCACATTCACAGACTTTCAAAAAATTCTCATTAAAAAATAAATCGCTTATAATTTAACTGAAACAAAGTATCATACCCTCATTAGTTATTACTTATTACCCTCAAACCTGGTCAGTAGACGTCATGACATGATGATATATTTTTAAATGATACAATATACCTACAACTACCATTGATTATAAATACATAGTTCATAAGCAATGCTACTACATAAACAATACTACCTGAATATTTGGTATCTTTAAACAGTATAGTATAGTATTAGATATATTATTGTTATAAATTCATTATTATGACCTATGCACATTAAAGTATGTTCATAATAATTAAGTGTGGAAAATATAAAAACCCGTTCAAAGTTTTCTGATTTATTTGTGCTTTCAATCTTTAGTACACATTTGTACATTTAAATTATAGGATTTCATTTTTCTGATAGCTTTTAAATTTTTAATAAACATTTTATTAGCGGCTACCCTTGTACAGTAATAGGGTTTTCATTAATTTTTCACTCAATTTTTGTTAGAACTCTCTTAAATGAATTTCTTTTAAACTATTCAACTTGTAACCGTGAAAAATTTTCATTAAACGTTTTGGTATATTTCACGTCTGAACTCTGAAGAACAATTTTTGGTGTAATCATAGAACATAATAGAAGTGACAGCTATTATAATACCATTGTTCACTGAAAAATATTTCAGTTGACCGTGAATCCACTGTTATCACTTTTTTCTGTGATAGTCGAGGTAATGATAACTGTAAAAATTAAACCATTTTTCATTTAAGTAAGTATAAATAACTTAGATTTAATTGATTTATACAAACTTACTCATCGCTACCAAATAACGTAGGTATAGACTTAGTGTATAGGTACTTAAAAACAGCTTATAAGTAATACTTTAGGATAATATGTTTATTCAAATAACACATAGAAAGAAGGTTACAACATCATGCCGAGCCTTCAGAATAATGCAAACAAATCGATCAGTTGTTTGATTGTCGCTTCTATTACCTTTGTTTAAGTATGGTGTAATTAAATATTTAAAAAAGGTAATATTGTTGCATTACACTTTTACAGATTAACAAAAAAAAGTGCCTCAAACTTGATTTGTTTTTTTATATTTATACATTATACCTGATTGTATATTTTAACTCCTGAAAAAAATATGCAGTAATCGCACTGTAAATATAATTTACACAAATGAAACGATTGGCGTAGATTTAAATAAAAAAAAAAATACAACGACGTACCTGCATAGCAAGTATAATATAGATATACGTATAGTTTAGGTTGTACAAAATAGTTATTAGTTATCAGTTACATGATTTTTTTTATTGGAATAAGCGAATTAGATAACCTAACCTAACCAGTGTAACTTATAATGTCATTCGATAGCACATAAAAACCAATAAGACCCACACGGTATTTCTCTAGCCTTAGAACGGCTGCGGAATACCTATAATTTATTTCTCTTCGTCCGTCCATGCCAATTATTAATCCGGAACTACTTTTCCCCACCGTAACATTATTATATTATGTCCAAACAAGATTCTCCGCGTGACGTGCATTTTCGTTATGTAAACGGCGTAAGCACGCGGAATACAGTCCGTGCAGTATCTACACGAAATACTTGTTTGCCGGTTTATATTATCGGTACTTGCCTACGACTTTCTTTCGAGCAATATAATATTTTTTTTCTTCAACATATACGTTATATCTTGACGGTTACACTTTGATTATGCAATGCAAAACATCGGACCACGCGATAGTAGGTACACCGCATCGATTTAATCTCGTTATCTATTCCGGCTGAAGAACAGTCATCGTTTTTATCTTGGCGTATTTTGAATTTCGCTATAATAATAGGTAGGTAATAATAATACCAATATTGTATAAAGTATGTACACATCCACAGAGAATCTGTTCAAAACAACATTACGGCGGCGGGCCTTCAGGACGAAAGTAAAATTTATGTAACAACTCGCGAATAATTAGGCGGAATTTCAGAAAACAATTTTCGTGAATCATGAGTATACTGTATATAGACAATACACGATTTACGTTGCGTGGATGCAAGACATTCAAAATAGGTCACTAATATATTCATATTTTATAAATAAACGAATATAGGGTGAGGAGACAAAGAGACGTAAAGTGTATGAATGTGTTAATGCGAAAAAAAATCGATATGAGGTACTAGCAGTAAGTGTCTATAAATAAAAACCTACGCAAGTTATATTTTACTTTATAATTTAATTAAAACCATCTTTGAATGCAATAACCATAAAATACGAATAAATGAATGGGTATGAGGACATTACTGTAGGTAATGTACCTATACTTACTATTTTTAATGATAGTATTAAGAAATATTTTTTGATTCTCACAATTTCTGTAGAACGTAATTGTTTCTAACCTACTTGGCACCTGTGCAAGTTTTGGCAATATATGTAAAAACAAAATCAAATTACATATGAACGTAAATAATGCACGATAATTATTACGACGAATTAAGATCATAAAATAAATTATTATTTATCCAACGTATCCATTTGTACAATTATACACTTTTTAAATATTACCTTAATTATGTCATATTGTAATAATAACATTTAAACGAAATAAATAAATAAATAAACTTGGTATGCATAGTTGGTATACGCATATATTATTTCATGTTTGGCACAGTTCGAATAATAAATAGAAAAATAACTTATTATGTACAGCTGCAGGCAGTCATATAATATAAAATGATAATTGTATTATTACTGTTATTATGTTATGTAGCTCTTATTGGTACCTACGTAAGTATGATGTGGCCATAGCCCATAGTTCAACCAGAAATGCCCTGAATTGGGAAGGGGTCTATGATATATATATTTTAGACTCTGAGCGGAGAGATGGTTTTAAAATGATATGTTATTTAAGTAAAAAATATTGAAATTTGAGAGTGGTCTCTGGTAGAAAATAGGATCAAGTTGGTATCTATTGAGAGGCTAAATTAAAATGTTTTTAATAATAATCGGAAAATACTAAAAAGAAAATTACTTAAATACGAAAAGATTAACGCTACATAATTCAATTTTCAACAGAATCAATTTTATGTTGTTGATGTAGTTTGGTATCAAATAATCGTGGAGATATGATATTAAATAAAACAATTAATAATATTGGCATTTTAAGTTAATAGTAGCATTTGACATGTTTGATTTTGTTTCCTTTTTTTTTTTTTTTATATAAATGCCGATAAACATATTTTGTATGCTCTTTCAAAAAGCTTGAAAACTTAATATAAAGAAGTTGTATACAAAGCTCCTCATTTTATGCACCGAGGAAAAATGATTAAAATGTCTAAAATGTCTGTACTGTTAGGATCTGGATTTACCTTGAGGCATATTGTATTCATAATATATTTTAGAAATTTGATATTGACTAAATAATAATGTTTAACGAAAATATTAATAGTCACAAAATAAACTAAAAACTGGGAAAGTCGCTCTCATTTGTAGTAAGTCCCTACTACTTATGTTTTGAGTGTATCTCGTCATTGAGTAGGTCACTGTAATGGATGTGCCTGTAATGGATCTATTTAACTATTTACTTTAAATAATTTAATTTTTTTTAGTACTATACGTCAAACTTTTTTTTCTATACATATATTACATTATTAACTATTGTGGCATATTTAAAAGGGCCTAGGGTGTCACCTATTCTAAATCTAGCACTGCTAGTTAGTGGACATTACTGTCAATAACTGTTTATATGTTAGGGTGGTCCTTACATTAAAACTTCCAAATTTCTTATTAATCACCCCAGTAATTATGGTTACATTTGGATAGATCACTAAATATCTTTATGTGCCTGTAAGCGTTGAAAATTGCCTAAGATATATATATATATATATATATACCTTTATTCAGTTTTTAAATTAAATTAAAAACCATACAACTTAAAACATTTAAAAATTAAAATCCTAATGTACATTTTAACTCATTCAAAAAAGATATAGGTACCTATTAATAATATTGAAAATTATGTTTAAAAAATATTTCAATTATTTTACATAATATATTATTACAGTTCTTTAAATATTTTTAACTCACAGTTGAAGTAGATAGGTACATTAACAAGTATTGTGAAGAACTGTAGAATAATTATGTAGTATTTAATTTCCTAAAAATAATGTAGTTTTTACTAGTTAGTATAAATGTCTTAACCTATAGCCTAAGTGTTATACAACAAGTGATTTTCAGTTTTAGCAAAAAGGTATTTTTTAAATAAATATAGGATAACATAGATTATAGAACATATTTTTGAATTCCTTCTAATTATATACCATAATATATCTACTATATTTTATCTTATTTTCAAATCATTCAGTTTCAACTTAATATGACAGTGTTGTTGACACATTTTAATAGGGTTTAAGAAGTTCTTGTGTGTACGTTTGTTACTGGACCATACATGTTAGTAGATATCTACATAATATTAAGATATTGCGTCAATAAAATATTTGCCATAATTGATTCTGCAAAAATATTCAAATATTCTGAAAGATTGTTTCTTAGAAACAATTTAATAAAATTCACATTTAAAAACTAAAAACACTTAATAATATAATCATTGGATGTCATTTATAAATATATTTGTTTGTGATTTTATAATTAAATAAACTGAAATGTCGAAACTTGACAAGCTACCTATTTAAAAATATAAAATGTAAAAAAATAATATAATTTACAGGCAATCGTTTCATCACCCATACCATTCATTATTGTGAATGAGATACCTAATATAGAAACTGGAAATTTTATCATTGACATTTTTTTTAAAAATATATTTGATTATAATATAGATTTTTTTGTATAAAATTATATATAAAAATATAATTTTAAGTGAGCAATAAAATTACAATATTTATGTTCATATTCTGTATACATATTATTATTCACCGGCACGAATAAAATATATTTAGTTCATAATTATTTAATACGATGTCTTGTTACCTAGTTATTATTATTGATAAACGTCATAAGCTATGTAATTTTTATTATATTATTGTTACACCTATGTTACCTTACTTGCTAATCACACAATCCAATTTGTATACAACAAATTCAATTTATTCACGCATTCGAATTATTACGAGTTATTGTTATGATTAGTAACGCAGCGCTTTCAGTGTTTCAAATTATAATATTCACTAACCATGTGGTGATGACCAGGAAAGACTAGTGTCCAACCCGACATGCTTGTATCCTGCAGTCCGGTTTTTCGCCAATTTATTATTATTACCGAGTCTAAATTCATGGCTGTAAGCTACTGTGTTTGTCCTCCGACCTCCACGTAAGGTTATGCGTTTGAATAAATAGTCACGCATTTCTTACAACGGCACAAAAACCACATTTAACAGTTTTTTTTTTTTTTTTTATTTGCTCAATACCAGATTAATACGGTATATTGGTAGGTATAGGTAGAAGTACCTATTACTGCACCGCCTTAACGGAAAACAGTGATGCTAATTTCGCCAATTACTAACCGAATATTTTGGATTTCTAACCACTGCGGTGACATGCCGTCTCTGGCCGTTGTCACTATTTTGAATCTCTCTGGTGCCGATGTGTCGTTCGCACCGCTCACGACGGAAATTCGTAATCGGAACGTTCTGCACCTGAAAGCAAACAATACGCGCTCGCAATGAGAACAAATAAATGACCATCACTAGAAAAAAAAAAACGTCCTGCGTCTAATGTCATCCTGTAATCCGTTGGATTCGTCGTAGGTATCTACCTATATATAAAATGAATAATTTCCCGACGCAAACGGACCGTAGGTAGGTACGTAATGGAAATAGAAATAAACAACAATAATAATAAAACTATCGGTACATCGATTAAACTCGGTGCATATAGATGAAATGGACCGTAGTACGCATTGACCATATGTCACGTGGCCGATAATATGTCGGGCAATATATCATAATAATATTACCTATATTGGTAGGTACGTCTATACAATATATTTATAATACATAAATATTATTATTAAATAGGTACGAGTGGTGCATGTAGTCGCGGTGTAGGTACACGTGAGGAGAAGAAAATGGGAGAGGGATAATATGGAAAAAAGTTTCACTTTCGGTGTCACTCGAATGGTTACTGTTTCGTCAAAAAATATACCGCACGCGTAAACTGTTATGTACCTATATAATATTATAGGTGTATGGGATAATCCATTTAACTGGTTATACTCATTTTCTAAGAAGATCTTTGAATTTTTGAAAATCAAGAAAATGATTTTGTTTAATCAAAATTAGGTATAGATAGGTACCTACTTATTACTTACCATAATTATTAGTTATAATTGATAACATGTTACTATTATTTTTACTAGGTAAATAGAGGTGATAATTCAGATTTTGTCAACGACAACCTACGAATAGGTATCTACGTAATTTTAATGTTTCATGATCGTAATGAGACAACTTTTGAAAAAAATACACTGCAGATACTAAAAAAAAATTGTTTTTTTTTTATATATTAATAAAATCATTTAAAGTGTAGTGTAGTGGACGACAACTTAAGTAAAGTATCTACATACTTCCATGTCTTACTACGTAGTATAATAATATAATACCTACCTGTATGTAATCACTGCTTCGAACAGCCAACGAAAATCGTACTAAAACATTATTTGCATTTAAATATACAAAAATTGACTTAGAAATTAAGCGTAACCCTTTACTTCCGATCACTCTGTATATCAACTTATTATCTGCTGATTTATTTTATACGTGTCCTTGTGATCTGATCTAAATGCCATTGCAAAACAATAATACGACATTTAAGTGTCCCCGGCGCACTGGCTGTAAACATATGCGTGTGATCGGCTGCCTGTCCGTATTCCATATTATTATTACGTTTATTGTGGATATAAATTCCAGAAGATTTCTCGTTGGAATGTCTACCAGAGCCGGTTCATAAAAATTTCGGAGAAATCTTAAGATTTTAACAGTTTTATTATTATTATATTTCACATACTCGACTGCTAAAATGTGCATACTTATATGTAACGCGATAATAGATAGATCATAAGTACATAGTATGTACTACAATACTACATACATCAATATTATATTACAACTAGCAAATCCCGTGCACTTCGTTGCCCTTTAAATTTACCAACTCTATATGACTCAAACTTTGTTCAATTCGTTATTTAATACTCGGTGTATGGTGTTCAAAATTTACTTTAACTTTTATGTTTTCCGGAATAAAAATTCTGATTTGCAGCAGTATATTATCAGGTATTCGTGGACCCAGCTCTGTTTGTACGTAAGTGTGTGATTTAACTCTAAAGTATCAAAGTTATACCAAGTTTGATATAATACGATGGATTAATATAATTAATATAAACCTAACCTAACCTAACCGTACTAAATTCCGTTTTGAATTACAATATCTTCTTCCCATAGGTCTAATCTGCACACAAATATTAATTTTAGATTCTGAGCGGAGAGAGGGATCTAGTGGTTTTACAATGGTGTTTATTATTATTTTTTTTTTATCCTGTATACAAAATTTCTACCAGATTTACAGAATTTCAAAAAACCGCTAAAAATGGGATTTTAATTTCTAACGCTTTGTTTATCACCATAGAAACGATTAATAATAAAAATAACGATTTTAGTTATTTTGTTGTAATTTATAATATAATTCAACTTACGGGCTATAATAAAATATAATAATAATAATATAAAATATCCAGACTAGAAAACCGTCTCCGCTCAGAAAATTATATGATATCAATGAATTCAAATTTAATACAATCCATTATGCAGTGCCCCTTTGGAACCTTCTGTACAGCAGAGTGACATCTACTTACCCGATTTTTATATACATATATATATTGACAAAAAATAATAATACAAATCAACAAACATGCTTGATTAACCAATTATAGCAACCAATATATAATCCATTATTTCCAGAGTTTACCCTGTACCAAGATTTTCATTACACATTTATATAGTTAGATTAATACCCATGATAAGAGATTGTGGAATGGACCATTTACATAAAACAAAATTTCGGTAAATTTACCAATAAAATGGTAAAAATTGTAAAATCTAAGGTTAAATAATAAAATAATCTTAGAGCCATATATTTTATTACCTAGTAAATACGATTGTTATTTATATTGTTGAATTTTGTATACTTGACAAATTTAGTTCTTTCTAATAATAACAAAAATAACTAAAAATGGATCATTGTTCAGTATCAATACATATTATGAAAATATAATAATTATCATCATTATTAAATTAATAAATAATTAAAATTCAATCATCAAAATTAACACAGCATTTATTTTTTTTTTTTATGTTCAAAAGTCAAAACCTTTATATTTATTTACTTTTAATTATTACTTATAATATATACAGTGTTCAGAAAATTGAAAATATGATTAGTATAATAATTTATTATTGTATTAGTACCTATTTCTTATCAGTTGATAACAAATATATTATATCTTTACAATTCTGGAAAGGCGTTTTTGATTGCATTTGATTAGAGGGGCACCCAACATTTCTACATCTCTGCCTATGATCATTGGTGTAACTTCATTATTATAAATACATATAAACCCATAAATTTACATTTATGTAAGTAGGTACCTATTATATGCCTACACCACGATAATATATTATCTACATCGTGGCCTACACCTATAATATGTTATACATATATTTTAATCATTAGATTACAATTGTATTTAATTACTAATTTGCTATGTTTTAATTCACACGCTTTATATCTTGAATATAATGACTACATCTCTATATCTCATTCAATATGAAGGTAGCCACATTTGAGTTACAGTCTTGGAAAATACTCGTTCTAAACTGATTTTATGCCCAATTGAAGAAATCTTATTTTGTGACTATGTTATTGTCCAATATATATTTAAGGTTGCTATATAAATATTTGAGGGGGCTTACCCCAAGAACTACCCTAAGCCACTTCGTAGTTTCATAGCCTATTATAGTACTGCACTATTAAAGCTTATTTACGAAGTTAATGCCCACCTGAAATCTGCATAGTCAAACACACAGTACACTGTTGGCAGTAAACTGGATACCTCTTTAATACATCGTAACATAATATAACTGTATATTTTATTAGTTACTTGTGATTATATCGTTTTCATTGTTTTTGTTGTTGTTGTTGTTCACGTATCTGGTTTTAAGTATAATTATTATATAAACGGTCACTATGTTTACTTCCATAACAGTTTTATTAACGAGCATAATTTGTAGTTTTATTTTTATCGCCTAACCGTATTAACCGATTGTACATTTTATTACCTAGTTAACAAATTAAAATCATTACACATATTTTTTCATGGTCTACCCGTTCAGAAAGTGGACAGGTTGGTATAATTTCTCCGATGAGTTGGATAAGGAAATAGGAAGTGTATTGCTTTGGAGTTCGGATACTTAAAGTATACTGCAATAATTACGAACTAAAAACTCATTAGATTGGGTACTTACTACGAACAGTGACTAGCAGACTACACGTTGAGCATAAAATAAATATTTAATTTCAGTGAAAGGTCGTTGAATTAAAACAGATAGGTAGTACGAATTGCGCACAATTGAAACCACTTGAATTTGTATTGAAATATTTCGGGAAATAATCATTTCCATATCTATAGTACATTCTACATATTCAATTGTGAAGGTTTAGGTATGTATAATAATAAAATTAAACAGACATAAAGATATTTAAAATTTTTTTCTCCAACGTATAAACATGTAATTTTTTTGAAGATTTGAAGTCTTGGAGACAATATTGTACACATTATACTATTTTATACAATACAATACTATAACTGATGTTTATAGGATATTAATATTCGTAGATATGATAATCTATTGATCCCTAAACAGTAAAATTAATACGAAAAATTAAATTCACAAAATAAATATAGAAATATTAAACAAAAAGAATGCAAGAAAAATATACCAGTCAAATCAATTCAGTTTGACGTGTTGTTGAACAAGTGTAAGATCGGCAATATTATTTAAGCATGGATGATTTTAAACGAGATACTGTTAAGAAACTAAGAAAGTATGGTTTATATATTATTATTGAAATAACATAATATACTAAAACATATAATTATTTATATTTTTATCATTATTTTTTGGGTTACGAATTTTTATTTTTCAACTAGTCGACATAATAATTCTTATTTTTTTAATAATGTTTTGTTGAGGTTAAACATTACAATAGGCGGACAATTTGTTGTCTAGTATAATTAAATCAATTTCTTGAAAAAACAATAGTGTTCGGTGAGCAGAAAATAAAAGGAGATACCTACATAAATACATAATGTAAAAAGAGAAATCTAGTG
Organism: Macrosiphum rosae; assembly: GCA_016617965.1. Taxonomy (NCBI): domain Eukaryota; kingdom Metazoa; phylum Arthropoda; class Insecta; order Hemiptera; family Aphididae; genus Macrosiphum; species Macrosiphum rosae. Next base: position 44,261 of record WHPZ01585503.1, read on the forward strand.
CAATCAAAACATTGCGTTATTTAAAGTAATTTGTATTTGTATAAGAATTCGACATTTCATTACGAATAAATAACAATCAATAAAATAATACATTTCTAGAAAATAATTTAAAATATCAGTTCATAAAATTAGTAAAATTGCTCACTATATTTGATGTATATTGTACACCCATTTACAATATACAATAATATATTTTACGACTGATTGCCATACTTAAAATTAAGTAAAATCAACGTATTTGAATTCGTCTAAAAATTAAATATAGATATAGGCAAGTTATTTTTTTTATAGATAGTTAGCATTTCCATAATTTAAATTTTTGTAATTAACGATAATAGAATACTACTAATATACTAATTAATACATTTAGTATTAATATAATATTATTTAATAAGTATGAAGTAAAATTGTTTTTAAAAATTAGCATCTACTTTGTAAAAACAGAATATCCGTAATAATATTATGCAACTTTAATATTACAATAATATTAATAACTCATCCTATTAATATAGTAAACTCGAAAGTCTGTGACTTTGTTACTCTTTCACGCAAAAACTTCTGGACCGATCTTTATGAAATATTTACACTTTGTGTATTTTGGTCCAACTTAAAACATAGGCTAATTTAAAAAGCGAGAGGACCAACCCCAGGAGGTGCTCAAACGAGAATTTTGAGATTTCAGATGGAAATTTTTTTTATAAATGGTTGCCATGGGTTTTTAAGCTAATAAAATAATAATAATAATAATAAAAAAAAATAATATTTGCTTTACTTTTTAAATATAAATTATATTTATTGGGATTAAATAAATTGATTATTTCAATCAACTTTTGGTGGAATTAAGTAAAAATGACAAACTTGGTATAACTTTGATACTTTAGAGTTAAATCATACACTTACATACAAACAGCACGGGGTCCGCGATCTACCGCAGGTAGATTGCCTACCTGACAATGTACCTACTGCTGCGATTCAGAATTCTTATTCCGGGCAACGGAAAAGATAAGATAAATTTTGAACACCATACACCGAATATTAAATAACGAATTGAACAAAGTTTGAGTCATATAGAGTTGACATATTTAACGGGAAACGAAGTGCACGGGATCAGCTAGTATAATATAAAATCATTAACCAAATGATAAAATGTTACATGATTAATCTATATTATATATAAAATTAATTTTTGTCTCTGTATGTGTACTCAAGGCTGTATATAAGGGGGGTTTGGGGGTTCAACCCCCCCACCCCCGAAATATTTTATAGTTAATACATTTATTTTATGTAACTTAATTATAATAATTTACCAAGTGGCAATGTGGGCATACCTAATAATATGATAACTTAATTACGTTGATAACTTTATTATGTTTGATTATTGATTATAGCTTATAGGTATTGTTTTTCAGTTTTCCATTTTTTAGTTATTTATCTATAATTGTCAATAAAATTTTTTTTGTCGGGTAAAAAACCGTGAAAATTTACTCCAAGGCTCCTGCTGTTATATTGTTAGTAGTAGTTGAAAAAAATTGAAAATAAATAACACATTTTTTTTTTGAAAGCATTTAAAGTTTAAATGTTGGAAAAATTTAAAATTATTTTGTAGTTAAATATGTATAAAATGCTCAACTTTTATAGCTAAGGATTGAAAAATTAAAACAAGGTTCCACGTAAATAGGTTATAACTTATAATATATTAATAACTTTATTCACAATACCTAATATCATATACTTAATATAATATAATATCATAGGTAGGCTGATCTAACCGTCTTTGCTCAGAATCGTTTTTCTTATACAATGATATTATATCATTGGATTCAAATTTAACACAATTCATTACATTGACTCACTTGTAACCTTCTGTACAGCAGAGTGACACCCACTTACCCAAATTTTACCTACAATGAAAATATTATTTTACACGGTTTCATTCCAATTTTTTGAATTTTTTTTTTCTTTTTTCTTTTATAGATACGAATGTTTGGTTTCTTTAATTCATCGGATTTTAGTACAGTTAGGTTAGGATTTTGTTTGATTGATTGTATTAATCTGTCGTAGGTTGAACTAAGTGAAAACGATAAACTTGGTATAAATTTGATACTTTAGAGTTAAATAATATACTTACGTGGGTACAAACCACAAGCGCGGGGTCCGCGATCTACCACAGGTACCTATTGCCTATCTGATAATATACTGCTCACATAATCACAAGCGAATCTCACTGACAACGCCTTTCGGGATGACTATAAATTAGAATATAATATCATTTACACTTCAAAAGACATTACTTCCACAGCGTGTTACATTCAAAAGGAGGTGAACGGTCACAAATTTTTTCCGGGTAACGCTGGGTAATTCAGTTAGTACGGTATACATATAACGAATCGCGGAAAAA
>WHPZ01585503.1:46708-62082 GCA_016617965.1 Macrosiphum rosae
GGAAAAAAAGCCTATAGATACGTGGTAATTAGTAATGGTAAAAATTAAATACATATTATATAATAGGTATGTACATATTTTTGAATTTTTAATTAGGAGTACAGTATACATGTGTTCACATTTATATTTTTAAATATATTATATATATATATATTGACTGATGACTATGTTTATGATTATTATCTGCTCTCTAAATACCTAGGTATATTAAATTACCTCCGGTTTTGTAAATTTTGTATACATTTTACTATTTTAGTATAAGGTTTACATTTTTTGATTTATAAATTATTGTACTATGTATATACCTAAAACTGATGTTTTTTGACTCATAACTTATAACACAATAAATCATGACGTATACATAGTATTGTGTTCATATTTATATTTTTATTTGATTTACAATCTATATTTTATGCAATTAACAATTAATTATTAATTTCATTATAATATATAATTATATTTTGTTGTAGGTATATGGTAATTACTAATTATATAATTAGGAGTAGAGTATACATGTGTTCACATTTCTATTTCTATTTCTGGGATTTTTTTCCGTTAGTTTTTTTTCTGGGTTTTTTTTCCGCCTACCACATAAAACATGTAGTCATAAACCATATAAAAATAATTATGAGCAGTTTATTTCAAAGTCAGAGAGAACAGTGATTTAAACGGGAAAACCAATAATAATTAACCTACTCCTACAGTGTGTTGTTAACAAAATCGATATTGTGGTTTTGTTGTAATTAAAAAATGAATAACTGTATTGACCGAAAATTTTACAAAAATATTTTATTAGCATTTCTATGACATAATTTGAAAATATCCGACTGGTTTTGAGCTATTTATGGAAATTTTAAATTTTCAACCAGGTCATTTTTTTTATCAATTTATGTTGATAGAATTATTGTTTCTATAAGTTGAAAATCTTGAAAATGCAATATAAGATTATTCATAATTTGTTCTTACAACAGTTAAAACAATTTGAAAATAATTTTTTTATAAGCGTAAATCATTAATTAGTTAAAATTGTTGTTCTTCACTATAAAATATTTAAATTTATCTAAATTTAAACTTTAAATGTCTATAAGAAAATTGTACTTGTATATTTTATAGATTTTTTAGTTTCAGAATTAACAACTTATGATGAACATTGTTTGATAATTTTATACATTTTGAACTACAAAAAATTTGCAAATTTTGTCGAAAAATCGAAGATTTCACATATATATAAATAGTTCTAAAATATTATTTTTTTTTTCTACCATGGATAGAAAATTAAAATATAAACATTTGGTGAAAATGTCAAGTAGGTATTTATGGTTATTAATTTCTGAATTGCAACAAAATAAGAAAATTACTTTCCCTAATTTGTTTTATTGTTTTTCGCCATTTTATTAAAAAAGGTAGCAGGAGTTTTTTACTTTTGACCCGCTAAAGTCCCATATAAAGTCACTTTGATACTATAAAATATATTGAAGTTGAAAGTCAGAAGTTTACTTCTTAAAAAAGTAATGAGTGACGCACTGACGCACAAAAATGTTGTGTGAAAAAGAGTATATTATTATGTATTATTTAGCCGCTAACCAGTGGAAGGGGAAAAAGCGTGTAGGACTGGTATATTATTTTTTGGAATGGAGTATAGTGGGTGGTAGGCGACAACCTCTCCCTTCTAAATTCCCTCCTTAAATGAGGAATGTATATGAACTTGTATAAAGCGTCAGAGAACTACCCACGTTGCAGAAGAGACCCATTTGAAACTGGGAAAAGTCCTATTAAATCATCATTCTAATATTTTTAAATTTATAAAAAATATAAAACATATTCAAGAAGAAATCGAAAATACTATTATATCCAAATAAGGGGAGGTCATACAAGTGTCAAAACCACCAGTCTCAAAAAAATAAGTGCTAATCAGGAACGAGTTGAAACTCTAATATAGTAAATAGTAATTAATTATGCTGATTCAAAGAACAGAACGAAATCACTGTACCTATGTCTTTGAGTATTGGCTTACCACTTAAAACTACACAGTTAATTAAATTCTGATGTAATGAACTAAATTTACGAGAAATGTGTGGTCCTTTTTTCATTTGGTTTTCTTAAGACATAGACTTATAAGTTATAAAATAATATACAAAAGTACATTGTGCATTAAAAATAATTGACAAAATTACATTGGGCTAAAAACGGATTGGACCTGATGTATAGGACCAACATTCTTGTAGCCTAAATTACTGTATAGATATTAGATACCAACTAACTAGAATTCTCATTTCAAGTATTTTAAATTTTCTTCGATTACAATATTACTGACCCACCTGGCGTTGCCCGGGCAAAGATTTGTTTTTTTTAAATGTTTATGTCATATTCCTTATGCTTTTTGTGCCTTCGCATCCGGTGCTTTTTTGTATGTAAAAAGTGTAAAGTCGAATAAATGGTTCATATGTCTAGTAAGTTTGAGTGGAAATTGATTTACGTGCAACTTGTTTACTTAGGTTGGCAATCTGCGGCCAATATGCAAGCAGTAAATCAGGTACGCAATCCACCTGTAGTGAATTGTGGACACGACGATGAGCTACAGTAAGTGCAACTTAGCCCCCTACCTAGGGAATCTATGCCAACTGTACTCATTAAATATTCATAATATCTACAATAATTATGAATAGCCAACAGTTAATCTATAAGAAAGATCACCAATTAATTATTACTCTTATACGAATATCTCGATGATTTTCTTACGTGCCAAATAATGCGTATGCCACGGAACGAAACAAGAAATTTCAAAGCACATCCAGAACATTAGAGGAACCACAATTGCATATTCCAAGTTTATATAGTTGTGCAAAACTAAGCAAATGCCTTAAAATTGTAAAATTGTATATTATTTTACTGGAAAGAGTCCGCTACTGTTGTATTCTGTCAACCTCCTATTTTCAAATTTGAATGTAATATGCCAGAAATCTTCACTAGTTAACGCAACTATTTCCCAAATTTTCATGGCGATCGGGTAAATACTAAATAGTGTAGGGATGCATAAAGGACAAACAGACATAAATTCGCTTTTATATAATTTATATCGATTGTAAATATAATATTAACTCACAATGTAAACGCTGTTATACACTTGTATGCAATAATTACATAAAATGGTTCTCAACCTACCTACCTACTACGTTTATCTATGTTTAATCCTTTGTATGAAAATATTGATGAAGATAATTCCATGAAATAAACAATTCAGAATATAATATTATACTCTCGTAGGAATATTTAAATCAAGTATGCTAATTTACAGTACCCGAAATCCATCTACATGACGTTAAATAAATTATTGTTATTGTAATCAATTGATTTTTTTTCATTTACTTCGTACCTAATATAAAAAAAAATGTAGGTGTGTACAAAGTAGGTACTTATAATATTTAAACAAAATTACATAACACTATATTTTGTGATAATCACTGTACAACTTCATAGTGAAGGTTGATTTAACTTTTAATTTGTTTAGAAAAATTGAAAACTGATTATTAAAAGTATTTTAATAACGTAAAACATAAAAATCCAGGCAGAATGCACAAACTAATTTTTGTACATCTCGCTTTATTCATTTTGGCACAGGCTATCATGTGGCACCTTCTAATATAATATTATTTGGAAGTATTTAGTAATACTATCAGAGGACAAGTAGAACTTAACAGATTATAATTTTTATTTATTTTAAAAATGTCTGTTAATTGTTAGTGCCTATGTTTTTAATATGGTCAACGAATAGTAAATTATTTAACTACCAAATAAAAAAGAAAATTACCGTTTCAAATACTACATTATCTGACCTACCATATCTTACATCACAACAAATTTGTAATAATATGCTCAGATATCGCGTTATTTTTTCATTGTTACTAATAAATAATAATCAAATGTATCTAAGATTTTATTGTCACCTCATGTTATTGTCGATAACTGTATTAAATATCAAGATTAACCTAAGGTACAATAAATAAAGGCCTGGTTGCCGTGCACAGGAAACGGTGATCCCTAGGTATAATACAAATGTTTAACTCTGAGAAAAGGAACGGGGATCCGTGTCGTTGGGCCGTCACGTATTAAGAGGACGCTACACCCACATGTGTTGTCACCATCTTACAAATGCTAAACATAGCAAAAACTGTTTTGGGCGGGAACGAATCGAGAAGGCTACAGTTCTCCTTCTTATCGTGTCCAGGCTATGATATAGATGCTTTGTTTTGACTTGTTTTGTTTTGTTATACTCCTTTTTTACTCCATTGATTGACTACTTGTATATCCACGTCAGTTACTTCCGCCAAATCTGTGCATGGCACTGAATTCAGGGGACATACGAGTATATGCTGTTCCGTTTGTTCACTTCCACAGTTGCATTCTACGGTTACCGTTTTGTATCCCCACTTACATAGATTTTTCTTTGTTCGGGCAACACCCACTCTTAATCTATTAACTGTTTTCCATGTGTTCCATTCACAACGGTATACAGGTGGAAGTTTTTCCATTGGACTTACTTTAAAATTAATGTTTTGGTTCAATGCTGTCCATCTTTGATGTCGTTCATATTCAACTGATGTTGTGAACTCAGGGGTAGGTTTCAAAAAGTTTCTCCTTGTTTTTAGTCTGCTGGGAGGCTGGTTGGTATCCATGGAGTGGGTGTCTTTCATCTTTTGCGTTGGCTGTTTTCAAGCATCACTGACCACTTCTTCTAATATCGAGGGCTCTAATATGTCAGCTAGGTCGTTTACCAAAGGGTGTGGGTTTTAAACATCCAGTTATCAAACGGCATGTTTGATTTAGAGCTACATCCACCTTTTTCGCATGACACGATCTGCTCCATACTGGGCATGCATACCCTCCAGCTGAATGGCATAAGGCAAGTGCAGTGGTTCGTAGCAGCTGGGGGTTAGCTCCACATGTTGTCCCGGTTAGATTCCTTATTAGGTTATTTCGTGTTGCGACTTTGATTTTGATTTTTTCGCAGTTTCTTTTTAAGGTTAATGTCCTATCTAAGGTGACTCCTAGGTACGTGGGTGTTTGTGTATGCTCAAAATTCTTAATTGTACTTTTCGAAAAGCCTTGACTCAAGGAAATCAATGCCTCCTCATGGGCTTTATATAATATGCAAACATTTTCGGAGTTCTAACTTAAGGCCTCTAACTTTAAAGGCGGGGCTACTGGATAAAATTATATCCCTCCAATACGAAATCCTAAGTACACCACTGTATGTGGGCGCAGTGTCTTCTTAAGAAATCGTTTCATACTCATAAAATCGTGAGAACTGGAAAGTAATGGTATGTCGTAATGTTTGACTTTCTTCTAAAAATTGTATTCCGCCAAAAAGGACAAATGGCCAAAAAAGGACTTGCTCTCCGGGAACGAAATCTGGTCCGGAAGGATAGTATGGAAATTACGGGTGCCATCCTTTCGTTAGCACGAGTGCATTTCTCACCACTCATATTATTTTAGACAACTATATCCTTACAAAGAATATACTATTATTATGGTAGGTCACGTCTTCGTTATAAACACACACACACACACACACACACAGGCTGACAGGCACAAATTATTATGCCTGTATAAAATTATAGGTATTTATGTACGCACACGATAATTATAATATAATTTTATAATATTATAACTCAACTGTGGGTCATTTGCTGCAGCAATGAAAACCCGTAAACATATTATTATTACGGCCGTGTCATTCGTGTGTCACGATGAATTTGAACGTGCAAAAGTCCTCGCAAGCTACTATTATAATATAAAGCAAATCGTAAATATATACCGTACTAGCACAGTATGGTAATGAGTTTAAGGTATATAATATTATGCGCGTAAAAACCACTCGATCACGTCCGGGGACCCGAATATTCGTCAGTCATTGCCACAGGCCTCTGTGAAACTACCATAATTATTTGATTCGTTAATAAAATTAACATTTAGGTGTATCAACTATATGCATAATAATATTCGTGATTCCTTGAACCAGTCACCGTAGTGACGATACTTAGTAATATTATAATAAACACTAGGTATAGAGGAACACATCACAATTTATTATAACTAGGTACAATATTATTTCATAAAATTAATTTTACAACAAAAACCCAAAATGACATTTTTTAATTATAATTTTTTATGTGTTCAGTCTTTTACATTAGAATTTGGAGTGGCAGTTCTAACAGCATTTTTTACGGCAAGTGATTTGTACTTTTTTAATTTACAACATTTTATTTTTAAAACATATTTACCTAGCCCATTTGACAATTTCTGTTCGAAAATTGTAGGTGTGTTAGTAGGTATTTGTAATATTGTACAAGTCCATTCTTCACTTATTCCATTATATAGGTATATATAATAACATTTATCCCTCTACAATTTTAATAAATTATTTGAATTATTATTAAATTAATTAATTGTAAATTTAAAAAACTTAATTTTTTAGGCTTTTTATACTAAATACGAACTTTCAGGTGCGAAATTTGATTATATATAGGTAAAATAATTCTATATTAACCTCTCATAATCTTCTGATAAATATTCATTATCGTATCCCATGTACGAAGACATTTTTAAAAATGATTATTATCAACTCTATAAGAATTAAATACATAATATAAATTAAATAAATTATCAATTTTTTATTTTTTATCAAAATTAAATCATTTACAAACTTAAAATAGATAAATTACCTATTCTAGATTTTGACACTGTTGATAGTTGTGTTCAATGTATCCGAGTTATCAGGTATGCTTTCAAGTTGGTAGATTCATATATTTTTCATAATACATACATTATTATTGTTTTTATAATACGCAGCACTAATAATAAATTTATTTTTACGTCATTAAGGTAATCCCATTGTTTTGGTAACTATATTCTTATTACTAATCACTTGGTTCGTGGCGATTGCAGGAGCTAATGCGGTAAGTTATAATGTTGTTAATAACTAATAAATTATCTAATAACTATTACTAGACCTTTTAAAATTACCAGACAAATTAAAACAAAAAAAATTAAAAATTAAAATAATATAAATCTTAGCCACAAAAGATAATATTATAATATAGATGAACGTATCATTGCATGAATCAGTACCTAACTATAAGTTTTCGTTCAATGTTTTTTAAATAACTTTCAACAAACAAAATATAGTTATTCAATTTTTAAAACCTTGAAGACTTTTATATAATATTATAGGTACAAAATTATATTATATTACACAAATAAATACCTATTGATAAGTTAGGCAGGCAGTACGTGAAATGATTGAATATTGAAACTTGTAGGTATAGGTATAAATTGTAGTAGGTACCACTTGTTATGTTTAACATTTAACTAATATATACTCAATTTAATCGTAGAGGTCAAGACCATTGATAGCTTTGTCAATTTGTATTTGGGCCATCTTCCTTATTGTGTGGCTAGTCTTATCGTTATACTTCAAAATACTCATGCAGAATACGTAATATAATATCGCACACTATCATCATCACAATAATATTAATAATACTGTTAAAATATTATACAGCGATTTCTGTGTATCGTACGAAACGAGATGTGCACCATCTATGTGGCTTATCGGCAGCGGCGGAGGCTCTGTAGTTAATGACGTAATGTACCAATAAAACTGTATTCTATTATATATTATTATTAGATATTTTGTGTTTTAGAATTTTTAGAATTTAAGAATACAATACACTATGTAGTAATCAATGTTTGAATGTTTCCATTATGTTATACATTTTAAATTGTATTTAATTATCTTGAGGCTAATATTACCCTGTAATGTACCTAAGCGCACAGAAGTACCTACGTCAACACAACCTATGGGAAAAAAATTCTAGATAAGTAAAAATACCATATACAAACACTGTATCTACCAATTTATAAAATTAAATTGAAAATAGTATCCATGACGGGAGTATAACTTTACTAAATAAAGAAATAATAAGAAAACATTTCATTATTAATCCGCCTTTTGTAACAACGACGAAACATATACATACATTATAACACAACACTAAACACTATTCTACTGTTACACTTACCACTGTCCATCAAATAACTAAATTCGAAGGAGAATTATCCAAAAAATTATAACTATAAGCAATATTAACAATTATTTACAGTAGGATATCGGCTCCGTAAATCACGATATCGTATTCAATATATTATTTATAGATTGTATACAAAAATATGAAGAATTAAAATAAATGAGAACATTGTTCTAAAAATTGTTTGAATATAAGGTATAAAATATTATTTCTTTGATTTGCCGTCAATCGTTCGCAATCATATTACTATAATACAGGTAAAACGTTCACAACCGAATAACACTGTAAATTACAATACTATAGTTTCAAACAATTTTTTTTTTATATTTCTTATTGTACGTCACTGTTTGTGAATGGTAGGCATAATTTTGCGACAATTATAATATATTTTTATACACATATATCATACTATTATTATATAAAATTTAATTTGTATTATATTAATAAAAAGTAAGAACATCACAAAACGTAGTTTTTGAAATGTTTGCTGAATCCAAATAATTTTATATGTAATTGGTATAGCACGTTGGTAATATCCAAAAACATAAAATAATATTATATTATGTATCATAACTTGAACATTTTAACAAATTTTAAGACCGAAACAACCGAAACATTCGGAAGTACTGAGACTACGACTGATGATAGTCAAAGGTTATGGACGATAATTGACTTACCAGAAATAACTTTTAAGACATTTCACCCGGTGAGGACGAACGTAATCCCCCAAGCGACCCCTGTTGCTGCTACTTCTGTGGCTAATACTGTCATTTCAAATCAAACGACTATGATGATCGGTGCTACCAACGGGTGTAGGTGTGAACGTCACCAGCGGACGACGACTGAAAGTCCGCCGAGCGATTTAATAACCCGCGTCATCAAGTACCGGAAAAATATGGCGATGTATCGTCAAACCGCGGATTCGGCGATACGACGGAAAAAAAAAGAAGGGAAAAAAAATAAGGAAGTAAGGGAATTTGAAGACAGCGGAGAAAATCCCACAGAGACAACTACTGATGATGATACTCCTGAAGATGAAAACAAAGATACAGCTACAGCTACAGCTAACCCCATAGAATATTTGACCATGGCAATTTTTTTACGTAAGATTCCACTATTTTATTTCTGCATAAGTGACGTTGCCAGTCATCATACTGCAGCAATGATGATGAGTAACAATCGAACTATGTTCATAAATGGGTAGTATACAAGCAGGGTAGCAGGGTGACTTATCGTGATTTTCGTCTTCCTGTATTAGTATAATGGGAAAACGCAAAAAGTATGATTCGAATAGTATGGTTATATAATATAGGTTAAATCGGCTAAGTGATATATGGCACAACAATAAACTATTATTAGTTAATACGTGTCATATACCTAGTGTGTTTTAGATTCTGAGTGGAGCGAGGGATCTAGTTGTCTTACAGTGGTGTTTATTTTATTTTATTTTACTTTTTTTATCCTGTATACAAAATGTCTACCAAAAGGAGTGCTTCGATTTCAACATATATCTTTTAGAATATTAGATCAAGATGGTACTTTAAGGTCATTTTCGATTTTCTTAATAGTTATTTAACGGGAAAAACCACCGACATATAACAAAAAACCGCTAAAAACGGGATTTTAATTTCTAACAAATACAAATAACGATTTTAGTTATTTTGTTATTATTTATAATATTAATTCAACATACAGGCTATAATAAAATATAATTTATACTATAAGAGCGAAATAGAAATCTTTGTGACGGGTTGACTGATTCAGCTTATTCTTTTTTTGTTCTGTTCGTAATTGTCAGGACAAAGTTCTGATGAAAGAACATATTAGGAAAATCCACCGGAAAAGTAGGAAATCTGGAAGTCAAAAATAAAATAGTAGCGCCATCTGTCCAGAAGAAAAATACACATATTTATTTATATTTTTGTTTATTGTGAGGTTGCTTTGGTTATGATTGTCATAGTTTTAGTTGTTAATTTTGAATAATTTTTGTTTATTGGTCGAAATTTATCTATACTTCTATAAGCTAGTCCCGATTTTTTGAAACGCATACAAATCCACACCGTTCAACGTATCGTCACCAAATTTTTTACTGTTATACCTGACAGTCTGGTGAAGGTTTTAGTACCACTTTTGTTAATAAAAAATATGTATAAAATTCTTGAAAAATCAAGAAACAAAGTTAATCTACTTAAATAAGTATAATTGCATGGGGTATTTCAGGTATTCCCGTGACCGACCGCGATAGTATCTTTAGAACCTATGGGTTATAACCTATGTCTGAAAATGGAATCTTTGTATCTAATGTTCACTGAAACTTCTCATCCAATTTTCTTGATTTTTTTTTTTTACTGAAAGAGTACATCGCGGACCAACTTATTTCAAGTTAATTTTGTAATTACACACCGGTGTGTCGTCCTGTCTGGTTTATTTATACTTTGACCGAAATATAATTCATATATAATTAGAAAATAAGCAAATCTTGCTGCACGAGCAACAGCCCCATTATTTGCAATCAACTATCCACTGGGGCGGAGCACGGGGGAAACTAGTAACAATAAAATATAATTCTTCTAAAAAATCTTTTTTTATTTATTAAACTTATCATATTTTAATTTACATATTCATAACATATTTAGTTTAGTACACTGCTGTATTATTATTATTATTTTTATTATATTATTTATTATTATTACATACATATTATAACTAAAGCACGGATTCATATGCACAAAATGTATTGAAAATTTAAATAATATGCCATATAATTTTAGTTAAAAATATGAAAATATACATTAAAAATAATAGTATTCAAATAATATAGCTGGAACGAAAAAAGTATATAAATATGCATCTATATGAAATAAATAAACACTTTTTTAAAAATGATTAACTAAGTAAGTACAAATGATTGTGTGACTAAATATAGGTAAAAGTAGGTACATTTTACATTCTCTAGTATTAAGTGGTATTCAATAATATCTTCAGTTAATAAATGTTTGTAAACTGAAAACTATTATTCAATATAAATTGAAGTGGTTGGAGCATACTTAAATAAGCTTAATACTACTGGGGCTTGGTAAATTGCACCAAATTCTTTATTAATTTTAAGTAATATCATTGATCATAAATACTGGTAGAATTTGTTTTTAAAGTTGCTATTTAAAGTTTAAGACCAAAAATAACGTTAATTTTTTTTCTTATTAATTGAGAAGAACTCTATTTATCGAAAGTTTTGAACCTATGTATTCTGAATTTTACTTGTGATAACTGGTGTATGATTGCACATCGATTAACTATCATTTAGTTCACATACATTTTATTGAAATACCTATGCAATAAATATGGAATTATGTAAAATAAAAGGTGGCCGAATTAATTCTAATTACTAATTACTAAAATATATATATCATACTAATTAGTAATTAGTAATTAGTATGATTCGTAAGGATTATTTACAAAAATTCATAAATATGTAGCTGTATACAAATTCGTGCTTTAATTATAACATGCACAATACATATCTACACAAAATTTTTCATAACTCTCGGAGATTCAATTTTTTTTGTCCTTCACAATATTTCGGTCCCCTTGGAAAATCGAACTTTCGATAATTCGACATTTTTCAGTCCCTTCAACTTCGACTATATGAGATTATTGAATGTGAGTGCGAAGACGAAGTTGGAGATTGTGTAGTTGTATCTAAAGTAGTAAAGTCATAACTCATATAAGAGCGTAAGGCTCAGTGACCGTTGTATTTCAATTGAAATGACTGCCCTATTTATAATATTTTTGTTGCAGTGCTGTTCCTGTATGCGTTGTATGTACTATTGTCCTACCACAGTGAACTAAAATTTATGCGGAGTTGTAAATGTACATTTCTTACATAACGTCACATACTATCACTACGTAAAGGCAGCCATGAAATAATAGTACGTATTGTACCACATAATAATGTCAATGTAGAAGGTGCCTGCGATGATAGAAGGCTAAACCGTTAAAATTATAAAATAATTTTATTTGAGTAACTATATTTAGGTTTTAAAAATGAAAAATAATTTTAAAAAAAATAAACAATAATTGATTTTGCTTTATTTTGGCATGTAAATACACAGTTATTAAGAGGAAGATAAAATGAAAATAACCATGACAATTTGGCATATTGACAATAATATAAATGATACCCGGGGAAGTCTGTTAGCTGTATAGGTTTTGAATATATAGTTAGAAATTGAGTAATTAGTAATTACCTACGTAATGGATGTGCACAATTTGAATTCAATCGTTGAATATATATGAAAAAGTATTTGTGTAGGTAAAGAAAATAATAAGATATACAATTGGAAGTGAAAACATTTTAAGACCCTATGAGATTGATACCTACCTAATTTTTAAACTCTAACAAAATAAGTAAAATCGGTATTTTATGTTTAAATATCCGATTTTATCAATATTTGAACTTTAAATTACTACAAAAAAAATAGTGCATATTTTGTATTTTAAATAATTTTAGAACCTTGTAAGACAAACTCAAAAAAGGCGCTCTGCTGTACAGTAAGCAACAAATGAGTTGCTGTAATGGATGGTATTAAATTTGAATTCAATGATAATATAATATCATTGTATAAGAAAAACGATCTGAGCGAAAACGGTCAGTCAGCCTATGATATTACTAAGTATATTTGATGATATCAAGGTGAATAAAGTAATTTATATATAAACTATTTACGTGGAATCTTGTTTTAAATTTTCAATCCTTAGCTATAACAGTTGAACATTTTATAAATTTTTAACTACAAAATAATTACTAAATTTCAAATATGATAAATTGTATAAAAAATGCTAATATAAACAGTCAGTAAAAATTTCATGTATCTACGTTCATTTGTTTTAGAGTTGCACCAAAAACCAGAATCGATTTTCTCAAAAACAGATAGATTTTGAGTAAAAATTCCCATTTTTCCTTAAGTTTTCTTTTCTTTTTCACGTCGCTTTTGAAAACTACTAAGACATTTTTACTTTTGACCCCACAAAGTACCAACTACATTAACTTTTCTGTCAGAAAAGATACTGTTGAAGAAAATCCAATCACTTTTACTGTCCTAAAAGGTGATGACAGACACAAAAAAAAATAAATAAATAAAAAGGTGCTCTGCTGTAAAGTAGGTTACAAGTGGGCCATTGTATAATGGATGGTATTAAATTTGAATTCAATGATATAATATCATTGTATAAGAAAAACGATGCTGAGCGGAGACGGTATGTCAGTCAAGGTATAAGACATATTATATACTTATCTATGGTATTAAAAAAAATTGACCTATAATAGGTACCCATAATAAATTCCAAATTAATCATATCACAATATCCATTAGGTACTTATAACCGTGATACTATCACAGATATATAATAGTGTACTTTAGAAGTTTCAACTTCCCACGAATAATATTATACAATCACAACAAAACAACTAAAATAGTTATTGTAGTTTTTTTTATATGTACCTAATTTCGTCCAAATTTGAACTTAAAATGACAGTAAAAATAAACTGTGCTTGTGTATTTTTTAGATTTTTTGGTAACGGAATTAACTATTTACATGAAATCGTGTTTTCAATTTTCAATCCTTAGCAATAAAAGTTTAATATTTTATAAATTCTAAATTTAAACTTTAAATTTTATTTTAAAATTTGCACATGTATTAATTTAAGATTTATAAAATAAATATATGATCCATAAATCTATAGTTATAGAAAAATATAGTTAATTTTCAGATTAAATAAGTAATCTGAATGATAAGTTCTGCCTGTTAAACTTTTATACTTTCATTTAAAAGTTTAAAATGTATATTATAATTTATACCGAATTTATTCTAGTATTTATATCTTTAATATTAAAACCCACGTAAGTGGATAAAATTAATTCACCTTCTAGGCTATAATAAATAACAACAATATAAAAAATGGAGGAAGTGGATGTCGCTCTGCTGTACAGTAGGTTACAAATGGGTCACTGTAATGGATTATGTTAAATATGAATGCAATGATATAATATCATTGTATAAGAAAAACGATTCTGAGCAAAAACCCCACCAAGTACCAACTACATTCACTTTTCTATCAGAAAAAATTCTGTTGAAGAAAATCCAAGCACTTTTACTGTCCTAAAAGGTGATGACAGACACAAAAAAAAATCATTCATAATCATTAATTACTTATTAGATATTATAATTTATAGGCTATGATTTTATATTATCAAATGCAGTGGTGTATTGGTAAACATATTTATGGGTATAAGCACTAAAAAAATATGTATGTAACCTCAAAAAATTGTTCTCGCTCCGCTCAAAAAACCATCATTAATCCCTAATACCTACTTTTAGAACTTCTAATTAATATTGCGTTCAAATTATAATATCGTAAATAACGTACTGAAATTTGATTAGAAAGTACAAAGCTTTTAACCTTTTTTAATAATATAACAATAAAAAATAAAACAAAATCAACTTGAATTTCAAAAAAAATAAAATAACAATAAAAAACTAAAAAGAAATAAAAGAATATTATGTTATTAACATTAATATTATAAATCTATTATAGAATTGTCCACAAAGATGTTTTGTATTCAATATTGGGTTCATCGGTGCTCAATATATTCTTTGTTCTTGTATAATCAGCAGCTCTATGTTAGCTAATTAGCCATTACTTAACATACACTTATGGGTTCCATTGATTCAAAGGTGGATCGTTTATATTTAAAAACTAATAACTCAAATTCTTTGAATTTAAAAACTAAAACGGAAACACTTTAAGGATAAACCTCACGGGTTATACATTTTACACACTTGTTGTTTCTTGAAAGTTTAAATTGTTTAATACTTACATTTTAGGGAAAATGCCCATTATTGCAGTAACAATAATTTATAAATAAATATATTATAAGTAATAAATAAACCAAAAATAATAAGACTTTCAATTGGAACATGTCTGATAAACACTTAATAGTGTCAGTGGTTAACACTTACCAACATACGACACCGCAAGAAACACGTTTGAACTTAAAATAGGTACATTAAACACAACGCATATTGTTATACCTATGTAATACTTCAATAGATAAACAATTCATTAAAACATCATAAACATTTTTTCCTATGAACTAATATTTAATAAATAAGTTTTATTTGGTTTTCTGGTTATTATAAGAGCGTATATACCCGTAAAATGAGATTTTACATTGGGTATACGGCGAAAATCGAAATCTGGCACCCGCGTATCCGTACCAATAAACA
>WHPZ01585506.1:3351-21565 GCA_016617965.1 Macrosiphum rosae
CAACACAATAATTACGTACTTTCTTTTACTATAAAAAAAATCATTTTAATGTTATATTGTTACTAGTATAAGTTATAAAAAGAGACAAATTATGATTTTTTAAGAATTATTATGCATTTTCAATATTTAAAATATTCAGTAGGAGATGATTTTTAGATTCTGAGTGACACGATGAATGTATTGATTTTACAATGATGTGTGTTTATTTTTTTTTTGTCGGTCATCACGGTTTGGGGCAGTAAAACTGCTTCGATTTTCTTCAACAGTAACTTGTTCGATTGGAAAGTGCATCTAGTTGGTACATTCGGGAGGTCAAATTTTAAAATTCCAAATAGTTTTCAAAAGCTAGGGGAAAAATAACATAAAAATTAAGGAAAAACGGGAATTTTTACGCAAAATCGATTTTGGTCTTGGGTGTAACTTTAAAATAAATGAATGTATATTCATGAAATTTTCACTGGTTGTTTATATTTCCATTTTCTATACACGATAAAATTTTCAAAATATTATGATTTGTTTTGAACTAAAATTAGCAAAATTCTTTTGAGTTAAGAATTCTTAAACATTTTTCTTTTTAAATCTAAGATTTTAAAATATAATACAAGATTCCTTAAGATTATCTACTTTTATCAACAAAAAAAAATGTCAATAAGAAAATCAAATTCAATTTTTATGAGTGTTTGAAATTCAAATTTTTACAACATTGGATATTCACTCGACTTCTCGTGTAGCGATTTCCTTATTTTATTGTAATTCAAAAGCGAATGACTGTAGATACATGAAAATTTCACTAAATGTTTATATTAGCATTTCCTATGAACTTTACAATTTTTAAAATGTTTTGACTCTTTTTGAGCTGTTTACGTACATTTTCAGTTTTAAATTTTTTTAGTTTTTTTTTCTATAAATATCAATTTCCTTTGTTTTTTGGAAGTTCATTCCAAGCATTTTGAATAATTTATATAGTTGTTTTTAATTTTATCCACCAATAGTATACCAACTATGTACAATTTCCTACTAAAAACCACCTTAAATGTGGCAAATAGAAACATTTTTACTGTTCCGAAACACGAAACAAGACAATATACTATTGTTGTACTAATACTTTCCTCGCTCCAGTCAGATCTCCGATTTTAAAAGAAAAGTTCCACATAAAATACAATTTCCATGTACCTGTTATATTATATACAAATAAATAAATAATGGATACTTACATGAAGTGACTGTAAATTATAATGTTTAATGAAATGATAACTATAGATATCATATTATAAGTATATATGTCATAAGCATATTTGTTTATATCATAACTAAAATAAGAATTATAGAGTTAGGGGAAAAACATTCTTTCAGATTGTTACTTAATGTTATTCTAAACTTAATAACTATTTTTATCATAATATTAAATATGATACAGTTAAATCAATGTGGGGGGATATTTCAATTTAATATTTAAATACACCTTGGGAGGAGGAGAAGCTGGGCTTCTGGATTGGATGTAGCTCTTACTATGAATCATAAGTGGTTCACACTACTCTCTATAAGGTTTCCTTGGTGTCTCTAAGAACAATTTGACATATTCACAAAATCGATTAGGTAATACCTAGTAGTTTTTGAGTATACAAGCTATAAACACACATTAAACTCTCGTATATTTTATTTTAATATATCATTTCTTTATTTTAGGCCATAAATAGGTGATCTTTTACATACTTTTACCTCATATGCCCCGAGGGGCAGTGACAATATTAATCATTTTTGAACAAAAACAAATTTTTGATTTTAATCGTAATTAATCTTCAAATATTTGTCTGTGGACCTCTTCCCAATTTTTCTTTCCGTAAAAAATTTAAACTATGATAGTCCATGATTTTTTCATGGTAAGTTTAGTCACATGTTTGAATTTTTACTGCACAATATTTATTGATATAAAATGATCTAAAATGTGCTTCAAATAAATATTAAGAACCTATACCAATATTACGAACACTGTGTTTTCTAGTTAATTTTGGATTTGTAATCGGGTCATTTCAGAAGAGAATAAAGTAAATATAGGACAGTAAACACAAAATATACTTACAATATATTTCTGTAAAAAAAAATAGATATTTAATAAACGATAGTCATTAATAATACCTAAAATTATATACAATATAAAATGTATAGTGATTGTCCACATGATAGACCCCTTTTTGCTGTTCTTGGTACCGCAATTGATTATTTATTCAACTTTTGTTAACTGACCAAATTCTGGTTGGCAGCATTTTCCCATTCCTGACGCTTTTACGCTTTCATTTTTAGTTCACGATATTATGATTTGCATTCCGTAGCTCTTACTATTTGACAAATGTAGTCCAGTGATGGTCACCTTATGCTGTTTTCCCCTCAATGGCTAATCTGGCTTCTACATTACTCAGCTAAGTAGACTGTTATGGCGCAGTATGTGTCCAATTAATTGGCTATTCTTGTTTTTAAGGACCGATTCTTGTCTCTCTGGCTCTTCGATAAACTTCCTCGTTTGTTATGTTATCTGTCCAGCTTATCAAGCACCCTCCTACAGTAACATCATGTCCCAAACGCAAGGACTCTACTTTCTTCTGGCTTACCTAATATCTAAATTTCTTTTCTCACTTTTTTTTATCGCTGCTTGTCCAGATAGGTTAAAGCCATTTTAATATAATCAATGGTACCACTAATGAAAATGTATGAATTATGTTGTGTGTTGATTCATAATATTAAAGACTAGGTACCTATATTACATTACTTATATTTACCAATTTTTCCTGCGATAAAAAAAAAATTGTTAATGATTGATAATAATTAATCATACGATTATATCATTTAACGTGGTATTCAATGTGATGGACACCTTCAGATTATTCTAGGTACCACTAATGAAAATGTATGAATTCTGATAAATGGATATTCATAGTATAGAAGGCGTATCCCTAGGGGATGAGATAGGGGCAATCACCCTCCCCCCACCCCCGTTAGTCACGAAATGTTCTGTTTTTGCTTATATATATATGCATTTTTTTAAATTATTAATAGTGGTATTCAAGGCTAATATTTTTTCTCCACCCTCCACCCACCATGGAATTGATCTGAAGACTCCCCTTTAGTATGGACTACCTATATTAGATTACTGTTATATGCATTCTGCATATTTGAGAGAATTATTGTTAAAAATACCCTTATTATTTCGTGTGATTAAATTAGAAGGGTATGTGCTTTTGGTTTATGTACCACTTTATTTTCTATTCTAAAACCTATAGAAACATTAAAAATAATGGTAATTTAAATTTTCTTTTTGAACGTTATATTTTTTGGATAAGAACTTTTCATAGGTAGGTATATAATAAAAGACTACACAGCACAATGAAGATAGGTACTCTAATGTTTCTAATATTGTATCTTCAATCTCAAGTTATCAACAAATAGACATTGAATCTATACCTAATGGACGAAATAATAAATACCTACTACATAATATAAAACAGTTAGTCATAAGTGAGGGATCAACCTTGACATTTGCCTTAGTCTAGTATTTACTACAGCCTTGTAACGAAAAATCGTTAAGTACCCCCTATTTAGCGGATACCTCATTCGCCGTCCAGTAAGTATTACTACCGCTATTTTTTGCCTATTGGCATCAAAAAGCGTAAAAATTGTATACGAGGCGCTTGATATATTGTTACAATAGTATTTGAAAAATATTAAAAATAGATATTCACAATTTTATTTTATAAGCATTTGAAATTCGAATTTGACAGAATTTAAAAAATTAAAAAATAAAAAAGGTGGGTAAGTGGATGTCGCTCTGTTATACTGTAGGTATTAAATTTGAATTCAATGATATAATATCATTGTATACCGAAAACGATTCTGAACGACCGTCAGTGTAGATATTTTATATTATATTTATATTGTTATTAATACGGTTACCGGTAAGTTGAATTAATATTATAAAATTACCACAAAATAACTAAAATCGTTGTTCTTATCTGTTTAATATGTAATTTCCCCCAAATTTGAACATATATCTATAAAAAAATGTTTTGAGATTTTTTGGTTACTGAATAACCTACTTATGTGGAACCTTGTTGTAAGTTTTCAATTTTTAGCTATAAAAGTTGAACATTTTATAAATTTTTAATTACAAAATCATTTTTAAATTTTAATATTGATAAATGTCAAAAATCGAACAAGAAAAAATGCTAACAAAAAAATTGTGCCTATGTATTTTTAATATATCTCAACTGCTATTTAAGCAATATACCAGGATCCTTGTATTAAATGTTGATGCTTTTTGGACCAACAAATAAAATTTTTAGAAAAAAACACTAAAAATTTTAAATTTTAAATTGTCAGTAAACATCCCAAAACAAGTAAATATATTTTGAAAATTTCTTCATGTATAGGAATTGATAAAATAAACATATTATGATATAAATCTCAAGTGTTTATGGTTATTTGTTTTTCAATTACAACAAAATTAGAAAATAGCTACGTCATGAGAAATTGAGTGAATATCTAATGTTGTAAAAATTTGAACTTCAAACACTCATAGAAAATTTGATTTGACTTTCTTATAGATATTTTTTCTTGATTAAGGTAGATAACTTTATAAGTTATAAGGAATCTTGCATTACACTTTAAAATCTAAGATTTAAAACCAAACATTTTTAGGAATTTCTAACTCAAAATAATTTGCACATTTTCGTGATTTTTAAGCTTTTGGTCAAAATTCAAACATTGAATGCTTATAAAAAAAATTGTGGCAATGGATTTTTAGTATATTTCGATTGTCAATGTAAAAATATATTAAGAGCCTGGTATTAAATTTCCAAGCTTTAAAAATAAATAAAACAAATACAATTTTATTGACATTCATGAAAAAAAAACTATAAAAATTAAAAAATTATAATGTACGTAAACAGTTTAAAACAAGGTTAAATATTTTGAATATTGTATGGTGTATAGCGAATGCTAATATAAATGTTCACTAAAAATTTCATGTACCTATCTACGGTCATTTGTTTTTGAGTTACGCCAAAAACCAAAATCGACTTTGTCAAAAACCGATTTTGCATAAAAATTCCTTATATTGTATGTTGTATTTCCTGGCGCTTTTGCAAACTATTGTTAATTTTAAACATTAATCTTCTGAATGTAGCAACTAGATTCACTTTCCCATCGAACAAGATACCTACTGTTGAAGAAAATTGAAGCAGTTTTACTTCCCAGGGGATGAAAAACACAAAAATTAAAAAAAAAATCATCATAGGATCAATACAATTCATATCACTCAGCTCAGAATCTAAAAATGATTTTGTAGTTATAAATGTGTTGAATGTTAACATTTGATAGGTAAGGATTGAAAATTTAAAACAAGGTATATAAATACCTAAGATAGGTAAATAGATTACTTTATTCACAAAAATATAATATCATCAAATACCTATACTTAGTGATATATCATAGGCTGTCTGATCGTCTTTGCTCATTATCGTTTTTCGTATGCAATGATATTATATCATTGCATTTAAATTGAAAAGTATCCATTAACCCATTACAGTGATCCACTTGTATCCTACTGTACAGGAGACCGACACCCACTTTCCCACATTTTTTAAATTTAACACTTCAAAATTCGGCATGTGATATTCAATATTTACTCCCCCACCCACCTCTCACACAAAATATATGATATTAGAATATGAGTGAAATAAATTTTTTAGAGTCAAATGAGTAAATGGTTGCAATAAACTAACAAAAACTGAATGCTAGAATACAATCTTGAGATCTCACACAGATTAAAATATTATTTTTTATTAATTTAATAATATAAAAAAACAAAAATTTACGTACTAAATTTAGCTAGAAAAAAATATAATAATTATTAATTCCTATATAAAACTGTGTTCAGCGATATCGCAATATTAGATTTTTATTTTAAAATTGAACAATGAATAGGTAACTTTTATTTAAAAACGCTGGTCATAAAATAAAAGTTGTATAGCATTAACATAAGTAATCCGTTTAATAATCTGTCATAAATGTGTGTAATCTACATTGTTAGTTGCTACAGGCTGTATTATGTGGTTTCAAAAAATAATACTTAAAATAACTACAAAATATGAGGTTATTATTTAATTGTGACAGTTGGAGTTAGATAGTTAAAAAATACAAATAACAAAAGTTATACAACGGATGTTTTTATTTATAAATTACCTATCCTGTTTTTGTGTAATTTTCATGGCAATGACGAAAAGAACAATTGCTTATAGTGTTTATACAATATACTATGAGAAACGTATTAGGTATATAAAGTATCTATTACTGGGTATAATATGATATAGCATGAAAATTACCAACCTTTTAATATTTCTAGTTAATAAAAAACAAAAATGTGTGGTTAATTTTTATTATTTATATTAATTGGAATAAATCATATTAAACATCATATTATGAAAAAATTATAGACATTTGACATACCAATCTCACTCCCTAAATAAAAATGAATAAATTATATTATTTAGTTGTCCACATTTTAGACATTTACAAAATTAATTGTAACACACTAATACAAATATATTTTATTATGATTTTGTTGAGGTAAAGATCAATAAAAAAAAGGTAATATACCTAATAATAATTTTTAAGCAATTATTTAATAGTTATTACTTGTGACAATTATTATGACTATCATGCACCTATCTAGTTACTCAATATACAAAATTCTAGTATTTTTTTTTTTTTTATTTTTTTTTTTTTMTTAAGGTTGAGTCTTTGACAACATAGGTCATTAGCCTGTGGTACTGTAGGGGGGGAACTGTAGGTTATTAACACGTGTGTGTTTCGGCAGAATTTTCGATTTTTACACCCGCAGGTATCTGCCATGCCCGGGTGGGGGATGGCGGCACTTGTTCTCCAGACACCGTGATTTGTCCGAAGAAAAATGCCGCCCGTGACTACGGGATTGAACCCACCGCTTAGACCGCTCGGCCACTCCCCCCCCCAAATTCAAGTATTGTTAACATAAACAATAAACATAAATTATTTTAGTAAAATATATAGATTTACGACACAATACAAAATTTTATCTTAGGCAAGCCACTTAGGTCAGAATTTTTTTACTCAAGTTTTTTAATATTTTCTAACTTTTTTGTAACCAAATGTAACTAAAGTCTACTGTTACATTATTTGTAATTTATATTAGAAGTTCAGAGTTTAAATTTTTGATTCCCCTCAAAAACTATTTTTTATCGACTTCAGTTGGTAAGACAAATATTAAAAATCATAAATATATTTACTTGTTAAAACTGTAAAAACAAATAAAAAGTTTGTAATGAATAAGGTCGTTTCTAGTACACTTATCATATTGTTTATTAATACATTATTATTATTTATATTCCAATATTATTTGCTATCGAGCTTAGTTTTAATTATAGTTGTCAATCTTCAGTATTTCCTGCTTTGTTAACTATTCAGTATGTTCCTACTTATATTTTTAGGAGCTCCCCACATGACACTAATCTAGGTACTGTAAAAATATATTAACAAGTTAACATTGCAACGCATTAAACAAAATTAAGCAAGGCTGCATATTATTATAACTATATAATATTATATACCAACTCGTATGTACTTAAAGTCTTCAAGGGATTTAATTTGTTTGTGTCTTGTGATATGTATCATAGATACCTATACTTGCTACCATGGGCGCTCATTGTTAGGGGCAAGACAGGGCACTTGCCCCCCCTATAAAAAAATATTATGAACTTGTAGCTCAATAAATATTACCATAATATTACCTTATTACCGAGGCAAATATTTGTTGAAATCACTTTTAAGATATGAAATAAGTATAAAAATATACTCATTTTTATCTTATATTAACATTATAGATAGGTCGTAGTCCCGTATAGGTACCTATACTAAAAATTATTAAACGCAGATAATTTGTGATAAATCCATAAATATCACAATATAGGTACTACAAATATTTTATCAGACAACATTGACTGCATTTTAGTCGTCCACTTTTTGTGTGACATTATATTTAGTGCTGACTGCTGGGTGTCATTAGTGATAATTCAATACTATTTTTTAAAATTTTCAATTTTTCCTATGGATATTCGATCGTTTTTAATTAAATAAAATCTGATAAAGATAATGCATCTGCTGTGCTTGAGCCACACACATCGAAAAATACAAGTGTTTCTTCTCAAATAAATTCAAACCCGGAATGTTCTACGTCAATAAATACGGTACCTACATTAACTATTAATTATACGCCAAATGATTGTGAGTCATATCCAGATTTAGGATTTTATATTAATAAATGAAATTTATCAGATTAACTTAAATATAAATTAGTAAGAAAACCTTTTTTTTCCTTCTGATAATTATGCTTTAAGAATGACAGTATGTCAGTATTGCACAAAAAAGGAATGTTAAAATAGAATGGCTTAAACAATATCGATGGTTAGTTTATTCTAGATATTTAAAAGGCGGCTTATGCAAACATTGTGTTGTTTTTCGTCCTGTCGTTAAAAGAGAATTATTAGGAGCGTTTATTGTTAGTGAATTTACCAAGTATAAAGATTTTCATTTTCACACAAAAATCATATGCAATCTGAATGGCATAGAGAGTCGGTTTCTCAATCAACAGATTTTTTAAAAATTATGTCCAACAAAGAAAAAAGTGTTATAGTTCAATTAAATACTGCTCAACACACTCAAATTGAACAAAATAGAAAAAAACTAGTCCCGATTTTGTCATCAATAATATTTTGTGCGACACATGATCTAGCAATTAGAGGCAAATTGAGCTGTAGTGGAAATTTTCATGATCTTTTAAAATGTTGTGTTGAATCTGGAGATAGTGTTCTGTCTGAGCATTTCAACATCAACATGCATCAACATGTCATAGTAAAGGTAAATATACCTCACATCGCATTCAAAATGAATTAATTTTAGTATGTGGAAATGTATTGTGTGATCAAATAGTTGCTTAAGTTTTTCACTATTAGCCGACGAAACTTCCGGTATTGCTGGCATTGAACAACTTTCGATTGGTGTTCGTTATGTTGATAGTTCAAAAACTATAAGAGAAGAATTCATAGAATTTAGTGCACTACAAACATTAGATGTAGTTGGTATAGCTACTTCTATTTTGAATTCTATTGAAAAATATGGTTTGGATATGAGTAAACTTGTTGGCTTGGGTTTTGACGGGTGTTCAGTAATGGCTGGAAAGGAAAATGGAGTTCAGAAAATAATTTGTGATACATTTTCGAAATCAACATTTTTTCACTGTGCTTATCATAGACTTAATCTGGTTGTAAATGATTTGAATGCAGTGTCAGCAATTTTTTTATTTTGACCCCTACCCCTAAAATTTTACCTATAGGTGCCCATGCTGGCTACTACAACAGTACCTCATATCAAAATTTCATTCCTTGACTTGCATATGAAGAAATGCTATAAATTAACTATAGATAGTTACTTACAATCTATATAATATATTGATATAAAATGTTATACCTACTACTAAATTGATAAATTATAACATTAACTATATTATATAGATTATAGTGATGAATTTAAAATTGGACAACGTTTAGTTCAATACATTAAATACGGATAACTCGCTCTTATGTATCATAAGTGCCAAGCATACCTAGTTGAATTTAGTATAATATTACAGTAATAGGTGTGTTCAATTTTAATTCAATGGCAATAACTAATAATCATTGTAGGTATGCGATTAAAAACGGTTCTGAGTTTGGAGAATCTCCAATAGATATGATGGTAGGTACTTAAATATTTCTTAAGATATTTTGTTATAAACTTATTTTGTAATTCGTAATTTGTTTTTCTTTTAGGTATATTGTAGGTTGCACTCATATTTTTTCCAACAATACATCGAAAGTGTTGGAAAATACAAAAAAAAAAAAAAAAACATGGACAAGTGGGTACAGCCAATCGCTAAGTTGTAGTTGTCAAGCATATCATTGTCATGTAAGTGTTATATTTGAATTCAATTATAATTGATAAATCATTGCTTATGAAAAGTTATTCTGACCTTTGACTTTGTGTCATCCTAGCATAAAATAAATCATTGTTATCATTGCATAACTTCCAGTGAAATTTTTTTTTTGATAGAGGTTGAAAAATCGTGGGGAATTTTCTACTAAAATTTAAAATGTTAGCAATGAAAAAAAGATGTTTAAGAATTTCTAACTAAAAAATAAGTTACAACATTTCAAACATTTTTCATTGAGCCATCATTCAGCTCAAAAATAGTTAATATAGTTTGAAAATGTTACCATGTATGGAAAACCCTAATGTAAATATGTTGTGAATATTTCAAGAGTGTACGGATAACGATTATTCGTTTTGGAAGTACAACAAAATATCAAAATCAATTATTGAGATTTCGTTAATTTACCGCTGAATATCAAAAATCATATACATTTTAAGTTCAAAACCCAACATTAAGTTTCAGTAACCTTTTTATTATGTTTTATAGGTGGTTAAACATGTGTGAAATTTACTATTAAAATATTTTATCTCAAAAATGGTGAAAAATATTTTCAGTACCAGGTTTTCTCCGTTTATACGTTTATTGTTGTCAACTGTTGAGTAGAGACTGTAAATAATTTTAAAATATCGCCTATTTTTTTGATAACCTCTAATGGACATGTTCCACTTGTAGTACAGACATCAGTGCTCACTTTTTGTGAGCTAGGCTTTAATAGCTAAATAATAGTTACCTAACCTGATTATAGACAAGTAATAATACAGTAATCTGTAGATTGATAAAATTTACATTTTACAGAACTATTGCAAACTTCATTCTAAAAGTTAAAATTGATTAAACTTAATGAACAATAAAACAATGAAATACTTACAATTGGTTCCTAAAAAAAATAGAACACCACATTAACTATAGAGAAATGTTGACTGCAGCCATGATATATTGTATTTACATTTTTAATTTGCTTATAATTATATAAATTAATTACTTAGTTTCAAATACATACTTGCATATGTCAATTTTGATGTGAAATCATTAGGAGTATCTGAAATTGTATGGTTCTAGTATGATATATATTAGTATAATACCTAAGTACTACATTCTAGGCATTAGAAAATTAGCCTTGCTTAAACCCGGAAAGATAAATTTGTTGGTGCAGACTTCAACTGATATCATTCCTGGGTATATACCATTTAAACTACTGTGAAGAGTTATTTTAGAGTGCATAAAACACCATATTGACAAGATATTTTCCATTTAACAGCCTGTAATTATGGAAAATAAGGGGTGTGAAGAAAAAGGACTTCCGCTAGCAGCTTTTATAGAAATATGATTTTAAAATACCTAAACTAAACACCAGTGCAGCATTCGCCAACATTTTTTGCCGGGTACGAAACTGTTTGGAGAAATGGCCTCATGAATACATTTTTTAAAGTCATACCATGTAAAGACCTAATAACATTGGTAGAGAAAATTCTCACTAACCGTCGCTACCAAGTTTTTATGGGTCGCAAGGGAAGCACGTGACGATCGGAAAATAATGGCCTCCCCAAGGATTATCACATAAACCCTGTTTAATCTGTATCTACACGACAAAAAAAGAGTTTAAATTTCAACTTTCCGATGATATTTCGATCGTCCACCAGAGCCCGGATTTGATAGATTGTAGTAGTTCATTAATTGATGACCTTGCCAAGTTAAGTGACTATTTTTATAAATGGAGGTTAAGACTCAACCCAATGAAAACTGAGGTGTGTGCATTCCACCTCAATAATAAGCTAGCAGAGACTGAAGAATTAGAAGTGGTATTCAATGGCGTAGAAGTGCAACATAGCTTCAATTCTAACTTCTAAGACCTGGGAATTATTTTAGACCACTCACTTACCTTTTAAAAACATTTTGAAAAACTACTAAGAAACTCCTCTGAATACGGTGAACAGGTCTGGTGTAATAGTGATCATATGAACAAAATAGACACCCAGCTAAATAGTGTAGTGATGAAAATCAGTGGAACAGTGAAAAGAGCGCTTGTGGAATGACTACCGGTATTAGCTAATATTATACCACCATCCCTGAGCATCAAAGAGGCACTACTTAGAACTATTGACGAAACCAGTAAGTTTTAATATTCGGTATTATATCAAACCTTGAGTAATACATAAAGTTCAAAATCAAGAAAACCCCCCTGGAGCACAACAACGAAACTCGAAATATCAAACTTTAATGGTACAAACGAGTGGCGTAAAAATTGAACAACAACAGATATCATACATAGCAGTCTTGTGCCTAACCTGGATGTGGATGGCACAGGCATGAACTTAAAACTCGGGGTGTATGGTCCATACTTAACAGATTTCGAACAGGACATGACCGGTATAGCACCATGATGTTCCAATGGGGTTAAAAGGACTGTCATACTTGCGACTGAAGTTACAACGACCAAACGATGGAATATAATACATGGTGTGATAGAGTTTGGTCAAGGTATGGAAGAAATGCATGTGGTGATTAACAATACATTGGAGTGGATACAATATGGACATAAGCTTTGACAATCTATCTAATATCTAATATCTAAAAATCTCGTTCAATGTTTTGGTCTAAGAAAACTAATCGTAAGAAAATACTAAATATTTTTTTTTTATGTTATTGGCAAACATCTAAATATTATAAAAAATGAAAAGATCTTAAATTTACCTTTAACATCGTAAAATCAATAATTGTAATTGCATCAAATAAATATGTGATACAAATAAAATTACCTAGGTATGTATTAATAACAATTACTTACCTTCAAATCCAGCATATTTAATAAAATCTATTAAATTTTTCAATTATCCATATTAAATTATATAAAACTATGTTTGAGTTACATATACAATAAAATTAACTATAAACTAATTATGGTCCAATCAATCTGGTTTTAATAACTTATAATTTTTTGAATTATTAAATATTTAGTAATTGACAATTACTAATAGTTCATCTTTATACAATCTGCGGCGGTATTGGTCTAACAAATTGGTAGGTACTGTCACGGTTTCTCAAATACAAATTAACTATATAATAAATCGTATATTTTGATGATTATTTAAAACAATTTGTATAGTACAATTAATAGTTAATTATATTATACTATGTTAAATAATTATTCACCAATGAAAATCATAAAAAAATATCATAATAATATCTAATATCATAATATATATGTATATATATATTGTTTTCCAGTTTTATGAATTTATTCGACCTTCAATGCCCTTACTTATTCTCAAAAGACTACTAGCTATGGAAAAATACATTTAAAAATGGAATACATTTGTATATTTTATGATTTTATATTACTTTTACATAAATTGAACATTTTATTCGGGAAATATCAAAAATTTATACAAGCCATAATATGTGACATAAAATAGGTAATATAAACTTTACACTCTTAGGTAGGTACCTACTTTTGAAGATATCTTTTTAATAGCTATAGCCTATAATAATTTATGAATACGACAAATCGGCTTTAAAATGGAAATCAACGTCAATCAAAAGTAGATACGGAATTTATCGCTTTCGTTTAATGGTCATTCATCTCAATCATATTTATTTAAGAGTACACATAATATTTTTTATCAACACTTTTTTTAATTATGTGGAATACTATGAATATTTTAAGTCACTATTAGTTTATTCATTATTTATTAAAAATATTACATCGACATGATCCTAAAAACAAAAAAAAAAACATTTTTATTAGTCAATATTTTATATTTTTACAAAATATGATATAATAATTTTCACTTGATAATTATGAGACTATAAAAAATTTTAACGATCCCCCTGATGATTTTGTATAGGTACCTCAATCAATTTTTAAATTATATTATAAACTATGTTCTAATAAGTAATATTATGTAGAAAAAAATGATTTAAGTTATTGTTTATAGTATTAATTCATTGTTTTTTAACTAAAGCAAAATCGAATTTATGCAATGTGTCGACTAATTATATGAGTTATAACATTCGTAATAACTTATTAATATATTTCAGCTGGATATACTGGAATTATTTTTTACATGTTTGATGTACAGAAAATTTAAGTTTTCTCTAAAATCAAAAAATATACATTTTTATTTAAAAAAAACACTTTAAGTGTATGTATACACTATTTACTATCTACACATCATACGCCATTATGTATTGTATACAATTAAAATCTAATAAATGGCAAACATTTTGTTTTCTCTAAAGTAATAATAACATTATAAAAATTAGTTTACATTTATAAATTAATTCCAAAAAGATTTACAAATAACTGCTGATAAATATCAACACAATAAAAAATTATAATGTGAATATAATTATAATCATTCTATATCAATAAATTAATACATACGTTTTAAAGTATCTAATTCTACTGTAGAAGTAGCTGGCATAACCCAAATTCCAATTACTACAAATGTAAACATTAAACAATGCTTAAAAAACATAATAACGTTGATTGAATTTAATAAGATAAAAAAAAATAATGAGAACGTTGACCGTTGAACAATGAATAAAATAAAATAGTTAGTATTTCTCGATTTCTCCTAGCTCATGCCCATCGGTACAAAATAAAATATAATGTTCGCCACAAGTTGTTTGTTTACGTATCAAACAAGAGAACAATTTTATTTTGCTCTGAACGCCATATTTATTACTTTTTTTAACATCTAAGTAAATAAGGTGTTTTTCAAATTAAATCCAATGCATGCAAAGGTATCATAATGAAGCATGTAGGAAAATATTATGATTCAATAATATTAGAGCACATAATTGTGCATGCTAGGGTTCTGATAAATTTCATGAAATTTATTTTTTTGAAATATTTGACGAAACATTCATGAAATATTTCATGTCAATAATGATATCATGAAAAAAACTAATTGTAATTTAAAACTATAGTAGAAAGTATAGGAAACACCTCTATTTAGTTAAGGGTCAATGACAAATTCTATAGTCATATTTTTTACATAGTACATTATACAAATTACCTACATAATAATTATCTTTCTTATATATATGCACGTAGTATTATATAATATATTCTTTATTTCATGATTCGGAATCAAATACTAATAATCACTAATCAGGTATGATTTTATGACCGTCTACACATTTGAAAAAAATTTGTTTGTAGTATTAACTAGTGATTATGATTCGCTGTTAATCCCCCCAACTATGATTGAATTATATTTTAAAATTTATATCAAGCAATGAATCCGTTTACATCAACATAATATAACTTTTTCAAGCATAAGTTATCTTTACGACTATATATACTCATATAGTCAAATCAACTTTATACATTTAACTCCGAAAAATAACAATATTAAAATGTATATTATGATATTAATAACGAGTTCGAATATGTGCTTGATATTTTTCTACTTTTTAACACCTGAGAAAATAATATACATTACCTATGAAAGTAACACGGCTCAGATGCTCTTTGCATTTCAAACAGATGTATAATCGTTATTACACCTAGTCTTTTAGAATATGCAGTAGCAGGAAAATTTTGATTTTGATTTTGATTTCGATACTATTTACAGGTTTTCAAGTTTTTTGATTTTCATTTAAAGTGTTCAATAAGAAATATTAATATGAACATTTCAAGCAACTATACCTTCGGTTATTCGTTTTTGAGTTTCCAAACCTCGTTGTATTTGACATAATATTATATAATATACCAGAACCAGATACCTATATAATAATAATATAATCTGCAGGTCGAATCAACAAACAGCAGTTATCCGCGATGCCCTTAATACCGTCATTTGTTGATAACTCGTGGTTTGAATTAAAATGAAAATCGTCAATTTCGGTAAAATACGATTGAGAACGTTATTTTTGGTAGGTAACACGATTGAGAACGCTTGATATTTTTTTTTCCAACGTTGCCAAATGTAATTGAAAGATAATTTGAGCACGATAATCGGCTATCGAATGATAAAGAACGTTTACCTTTTTGGCTGAACGATTGATCCGGTTGATATTTAATATTTATCGGATGTTATTTATAACTTAGGTACCAGATATACGAGAGAATGACTTAATTTAAATGGAAGTGTTCAAATAATAAATGTACTGCAAGTATTCTAACAGACTCAGAAAAAAAATTATTGATTCAAAGACTCGATAAACATTATCATTCCGATATCCCTACCTCTACTATAGAACGACAAGTTGTACGTGAAAACTGCAAGCGAAAAGCATTTTCTTTTAAATTAATTAATATTCATGATAAATATATGTGGTATGTAGCAAATAAAAGTTCTAGTAATTTATTAAAATATTTAGAGTATGTTGGATTACGCTATCCCTCTATAACTAATTTATAGGTAACTATCATTTGTCATTACTTGTTACTTATTTATTACATTTTTTATACTTAGGTATTTATTACATATTTTTATAATATTCTACATTTTTTACTTTTTTTTACATATTTATTACATATTTTTATAATTCTAAATTTTTTTAAATTGTTTAAACATATTTATATTACATATGACTTTTTTCAAGAATATTTGTTAAATGATAAATAATGAATGATATGGCAACGTTGAACGTAAATTCGTTCTCAATCGTATTCTTTTTTGGGTTTTTTGGGATCAGTGGTAAGTTCTTTGTTATTTTTAAGTGTTCTCAATCGTTCGGCCAAAAAGGTGTAACGTTCTCAATCGTTCAATAGCCGTCAATTTCGCAAAAAGGATGACCCCCGCGCGTGTTGTTTAATAATATTGTAATATATTATATATCTACCTTCTACATTAATAAACACATAAAATGATTTGGAGCCAATAACGATCATATATCGCCACATCGGTGTATACGATTAAAAACGCAATTTAAAATTATAAAACAAATTATATACAAAACTTAAATCAATATAAATCCAGACCACCTAGAAGGAATTCGATTGCATACCGTGGCATCTCACAGCCACGTCAAAAGACAACATCCAAAATAATAATCAAATACGGAGGCAGATTAAAAGAACGCAGTTTATACCTAAATAGAATCAATATCAAAATAATATAATTCACAGCCATAAGCGCATCAATGATGCCCATAATATATGGAAATACAAACGACGATCGGACTAACAAATATTTATGCAACTATGTAATAAAAAGTAATTACACTATTCACATCATCTCAGAGCAGATATCAAAAAATTATACTGATATGTACCACACGACGCAATTGTCCATAATAACAAGACAATTAAAACAACTACACATTTCAGACTTATCACCTAGCCAGCATCCGATTCTACATACCCACAAAACTTAATATAATATTGACACACAAATAATAATAGAAAAAATAACCAGACAGACCAAATATCAAAAGTCAAAAATATTAACTTACAAACATAATAACTTGTAACTACTTTATCACATTCCTCGCAATGTAAAACACATGCCTTCCTTCAAGTAGGTACCATTCAAACGAATCCTTGTCAACCAATGAGTCACAGAACAACCACGCATGAGTACGCCAAGTCTGAAGAACATAAAATCACAAATACATACATTTTCAAGCAAATCACAGGCACAAGTAATATGTGCTTACTAATATGTGCTTACCTCAACAATGATAATATACAACAGTGAATATTCGTAAATGATCGAAATTCAATAAGAGCGTGTAAGACGCGCGTCAACATCTAAACTTCAAGGGGATAAAACCAGTTATATAAAAAGTAAATTCGGGAAATCGCCCAGTTCATCTCGAGACATTGTATACAATGATATTATATCATTGAATTCAAATTTAAAATTTACCACCATATATTGCAGTGACTCCATTGTACCTCGTGTACAGCAGAGTGACACCCACTCACCAGCTTCTTAGTTTATAATATTATACATTATAATATATAACAAATATGGTTTTATGTAGAACTATTCATTATATTTTTGAGTTGTCCATGCCCGAGTCATGTGAAGATAAAAATACAACAATCTATCATACTTTTACAGTATCCACGATGCATTTACCCAAATTAAAAAATGTTGTCAAAATTCTAACATCTTTTGGTCATAAGCAAATAGATGGCTACATTAAAAAGGAGACCTAATATAATGTAGTAAGTAGGTAGGTACATTGTACCTTACGAAC